>JAJJMC010028072.1:240446-265399 GCA_023531435.1 Papaver californicum
TATATATATATATATATATATATATATATATATATATATATATATATCAGTAGAGTGTTTTAAATTCAAAACATATGCAATTAATTAAATTTTGTAATGAGTGTATGAATTGAGAAACTACAAGGTATAAAATATATCTTTAGTTACCTTTGAGGGCATGGTCACAAAGGAGGTTAATAATGCGGTCCCAATTGTGAAAGCACTATATTCATGGAACGATTGTACCTATTTCACAATAAGTAAAATATCATGTTAGGCATCTCTTGCTTACGAAACATCCATTGGTCATATATTCATAGACATCTACATGGATTTTCTAGAGAGATAGCATTTTTCATGCTTTACCTAGTATGAAGCGATGTAATTTGTTAGCACATTCTCATGATACTGAAGCTATTATTGCATGATCCATCTCTATTTTTTTTATGAATAGTATCGTTTGAGGTATTTTGTATTCCATGGGTGCCGCAATACTTCTCCGTTCATGTTCCGCAGATGGTATGACCCTTGTCCCGCAATGTCTTGAATGATGTAAGGTCCTCCCCATGTAGGTGCAAATTTCTTTGCTTGTTTATCTCTTTGGTATTCCTAGATTTGGCGTAACACATATTGCCCTTCAACAAAGTTTCACAACTTCACTTTTTCGTTGTATTCTCTGGCCAATCTTCTTTGATAATTTTCCATTTTTTGGAGCGCAATCTCTCTTCTTTCTTTTAAATCATCAAATTATTCAAGCATTAAATCTGTGTCTAAATTCTTTTCCGAAGCTTCCGTTTTTGTAGTTGGTAAAATAATTCCAGTGGGAATAATTGCTTCTTCTCCGTAAGTAAGAGAGAATGGTGATTCACCAGTTTTTCTCTCCTTGTTGTACGGTAGACCCATAAAGTATTATGAAATTGTTCATACCATCATTTATGATGTCCATCTAGAGTCTTTTTCAAATTCAAATGGTTTTATTTTTTGCTTCAGCTTGACCATTACTTTGGGGATAAATAGGGGTGGACTTGTTCTTTTGAATATTAAATGCTTCAAAAAATATGTCAATATTTTTACCTTGTAATTGTTGTCCACTATCAGAAACTATTGCCACCGGGATTCTGAATCTACAAATGACTTCAAACAAGAACTTAAAGACATCAGTATCTCTGATTCGAGCTAGAGCTTTTTCTTCGACCCATTTAGTGAAATAGTCGGTTGCCACAATCAAATATTTTCTTCTTTGTGTACCCTCTTCTAATGGTCCAACTATATCTACCCCCCATTTTGCAAATGGCCATGGGCTTAAGACAAAATTGAGTTATGTTGCCGGAGCTTTGGTCTTTTTAGCAAAGCGTTGATATTCTTCACACCTCCTTGCAAGATGAGATGCATCTCTATTCATATATGGCCAATAATCATTCTTGTCTTGAGTGCAAGTGAACGTCTTCCGCTATGATTTCATGCGTCCCCATAATGAATATCAGTGAGAATGCATTGTCCCTCTTTTCTTGTTAAATATTGAAGCAACGTTCCAAGAAATGATTTGCGGTATAAAATTTCGTCCCACAATTGATAATTCACGGACTTGGATTGAATTTTTCTTGCATCTTTAGTATTTGCGGGTAATATTCCATTTTGTAAATATTGGTACAATGGGAGCTTCCAATCTTCTTCATGCTGTGATTCATCTTCTGATCCATGTGGAAGTGTTACATCATCTTTTATAGCTTCATCTTCAAGATCTTCATCAACATTTTCTTCCAAATTTTCTATTGATGGTTCATATATTCGTCCAATTTTTATTGCTGATGTATTTTGATCTTTTAACATTGATAGGATATATGCCAAGGCGTCAGCATGACGTTTTTTCTCTCTGGGAAAATGTCGGAAAATGATGTTCGGGATTTGAAATGCTAATTGTTGAACTAAATTCTTGCATGCTAGCTAATCTTCGTCAAATGATTGATATTTCAATTCAACTTGTCGAATCACTAATTGTGAATCACTTGTAAGTCGTACATCAATTATTCCCAATTCACTGATAAGCCTGAGTGCATGAATTACGACCTCGTATTCCACTATGTTATTTGTATGATCTTCAAATTCCAAGCGAAATGCATGCATTATTCTATCTCCAGTAGGAGTAGTAATCACAATTCTTATTCCCGCTTCATCTTTATTTCGCGCCCCATCAACAAACACTTCTCATTTGTGGGAATTGACAGAATCTAAAACATCTTGGGAATGATCTTCATCCTTTTCTGCTCCTGGCATCTTTTGAACTTCAGATCCATTATCCAAAGGTAAATCTGCAAGAAAATCTGCTAAAACTTGTGATTTTTTTGAGCAGTCTGTATTTCCAATAGAATATGGAATTGTTCCAATTGTGCATTCCATTTTGCTATTCTCCCTACTTTTCCCGCATTCTTTAATACAGATTTTAATGGAGCTTTGCTTGGCACCCGAACATAATGTGTTAAGAAATAAGTGCGGAGCTTTTGTGTGGTGAAAACTAATGCAAGCACCAGTTGTTCAATCTTGGTATAATTTCTTTCTGCTGAATTAAGAGTTTTGCTGATGTAATACACTGGTTTTTCCACTTTCTCATTTGTTCGTACTAGTACTGCACTCACAACATCTTCTGTTGCGGTTATATATAAAGCTAATACCTCTTCTGGTTCTGGTTTTTGTAATGCTTGTATTGTTGTGAGGTAATCTTTTATGCTTTGGAAAACGCGTTCGCAGTTTTCGTTCCATGCAAATTTGTTTTTTTTCTTTAGAGTGTCAAAAATGGCTTACACTTGTCAGAAGATCTTGCAATGAATCTGTTAAGGCAGTTAAGCATCCATTCAACTTGTGAACTTCTTTGACATTTCTTGGATATGGCATATTAACAGTTGCTTGGATTTTGGACGGATCAACTTCAATTCCATTTTTAGTAACAAGTATCCTAAAAAAAATTCTGGATGTAACTCCGAAAGTACATTTATCTGGGTTGACCTTCATTTTGTATTGGCGCAGGGCTTCAAAAATTTCTTTTAAGTCTTGGAGATGATTTTTTGAAAGTTTACTTTTTACAAGCATGTCATCTACATATACCTCCAATGTGCGGCTTATACATGGCTTAAAAATTGCATCTACAAGTAGTTGATATGTTGCCCCGGCGTTCTTTACACTAGTACAAATTTGGCCTTATGTGACAGTTAAAAACTGTCACCAAAATACTTATGTGACTGTTTTAAAAAATTATTGCACTGTCATTAAAGGCTCTGTTACGAAAGGGTTTATAAGAAACTGTCACGGAATCATAACTATTAGTATCACTTTTTTCATAAACCTGTCATTGTTGACAATATATAATAACATTTTCTAAATAAAACTGTCATGGATAACTTAATTTGTTTTACTTAGGTGACAGTTTCTCCATAAAAACTATCATGGATAACTTAATTTCTTTTACTAAGGTGACAGTTTCTCCATAAAAACTGTCATGGTTAACTTAATTTCTTTTACTAAGGTGACAGTTTCTCCATAAAAAATTTCATGGATAACTTAATTTCTTTTACTAAGGTGACAGTTTCTACATAAAAACTATCATTAAAAACTTAACTTCTTAGACTAAAACTGTCATAGAAGAGTCAACTTTGTAGAAGGCTAATTTGTAGCAAACTAGTTACTGACACTGCTCAATAAAATTATAGAAAGAAAATTTAGCTTTTAATAAAATTGTCATTAGATTACTCAATAAACTGTTTAACAGATGGCTAGTACGGAACTAGTAAGTTCAAATAAAATAAGTTAACTAGAAGTGAATGTACTACATAATTCAAAAGACTTGATATGAAAGTAGTCTTATATAGTACTAACTAAAATAAATTAACAATGAAGTGTTGATTGAAACCGCATCCATTTTCCGAAGTACTGATCGAAATATACTCATGCCAATTCATGTCCCTAAGTAACAGAACAAGTTTAGCGTAGGATGGTTGAGAACATCAAGGCTGACATCCTTGTCAAATGCAGTAACCATTACCTGCATCACAAACCATAAAATACTTAGAATCCTCCATATTGAACTTGAATCATTGCCAAAAGTAAGAACAAGATTAACTATTGCTATGAGAACCAAATTCAGTTTCCCTCTTTGGCACACACGAAGAGACTTACAACGATGCATCTAATCAAGAAACAAGTGCAACATATCCCTGTTACAAACCCAACCTGCCAAGAAGATGAGTTAAAAATGCGAATGTGTGTTATCCTGGCAAAGAACGAGTTATACAGTGTGGAATCTGGCATTTTTATAAACATAAAACATAAAATAATTCCACAATATGAACCATGCACATTTGCATAAATGTCCATTTGGAAGACATGAATCCTGATAGTTCAAGGGTTCTTGTACTCGGTACAGAGTGTAAATGTATTTAAAATAAACTATATCCCCTTGCAATCACCTACAAAAATGACACAAATAATTTTTCTTTTTTTAGGTTCAATCAAGCATAACAGGTACAAGGACAATAAAGACTTCTGAGTAAGTACCTTATTCAATTTGTTTTGAAGACCTTTAGATTCGATTGGGAAGCGCATCAGCAAGTAAAATAGCCTAAAACAAGAATACAAATTGGAAAATGTTACCCCGACAAAGCAATATAAAAATTCATGAAGTAGATATTTGTCATTAAGATTAGTGGATACCTGCCACCATATACCAAGAATCCCAGAGCAGCAAAGAAAGAAATAGTTGCACATAGTACACTGTTGTCAGCCCTAGAGCACACCTAAAACACTTCAGTTTTTCTAAAAATGATTATTATACTGCTCACTCAAAACTCCTACACAAGCATTTAACTAAATAGAATTTGCACCATGTTCTTGGGGAAAAAGTGCTGAAGATACGTAAAACTTTCAGCAAGAAGTCTCAATCAGAATCTTAAAAAACAATCACCTGATAAAAATAGCTTAGCAATTTCCACGGAGACGGGACTTTGAGATAGTTTTACAGCAAACCAAATGCATATCTATCACCACAAAACAAAATAAAAGTTAGAACAGTACTCCCTGCTTAGACAAGAAACACGAGACAAACTTTTAGTTACCAACCAGCTTTCCATTGTGAATACAAATTTACAAAATACAAAAAGAAAAAAAGAGAGAAGAGTTTTTCACATCACCTGTATAAAGTATACAATTCCATTGATCGTCAAGTAAGCAGGCCTCAATTTATTTATAGGAAGGCTCCTTGCCTGAGTAGAAATGTGGAAAGAACTAAAATATGGAACTAAATCCTCCATCAGAAGGAATAGTTAAATGTACTTTAATGAACTAAATACCTGATCATATATCTCTGCCAAAAATAAAACAAGCAGTGTATACGTCGAAAAAAAAAAACCTAGGCAGATCCAATAGTGCCATTTCCAGGACCTGCATGATAATGGTTGTTTCAGACATATACACTAAAAAGATAAGAGAAATGATAGCTACACTTTACTAATGTTTGGTAGCTAAAGTGAGGATTGGCTGAGGATTCATATCAGGACTGCTACTGGGTCTGCTTTCATGGATATCGTCTTTGCAGATATATTCTTGCTCGGAACTCGTGAAGTAAGGTTCTGGGCCTGAACTTGAGGTCACTTCATCGTTACTGGTTGTACTCTTCTGAAGATCCAGAATTGCCTCAGATGTTTCAACATAGTATGCTACAGATCCACAATTATATTCTTAGTTTTCATTTAAGTGATCAGATGACCTGGCCGAGTGAAGATATGAAGGAAATGAGGAACCATATGGTGGACGAGAATTAGAACTTGCAGGGCAGGAGAGTCTTTCTTTTGGACTTATCAAGTCCGATAAACTGGAGTTGTTCTGTTCCTTCAACTTAATTAATGGTTCTGTTCCTTCAACTTAATTATTGTCTGACACGTTTCTGCAAATGTCATATCAAGAATGACATACTTCATAATGCACAAACCATTTTTCACATCCCAATTCTACTGCTAGGGTTTCAAGTGGCAACTAACAACTAAATAGTACTCTCACTCATAAGGTTGAAGCTCGATATGGTTTTTTCCAAAACATATACCCCATTGAGTTTCTAAACTCTCTCTAACAGTACTACTGTTTAGTTCGTAGACTGAGATCTCTGTCGGCAAGGGCACGAAGTTATTCTTGCTGCCAAAAAGGTGTGCACCTAAGCTGGGACTGTACCTAACTAGCCAAAGACTACAGCTGCTCAGAATTCACTACAACAAATGTAATTATGTACTTCTCGTATAACTAACAAACATATTACCCCATAACAGAACGGCTAAGTAACCTATGAGAACACCCAAATCAAAATCCCAAAAGGCGTTCTTGACCTCAATTATTAATCTCTTCTCCTCGACATAAAGTTATGCATCCATAAATCAAGTTTTGCACTACTATTAGCCATTTTGCATATGCATTTTCTTTCAACAATGATACACCCAAATGAAAAATTCAAACTTACCTACAATTCCACGGGGGACAAGTAAATAACCCACGTTAGTATCAACATCAGGTTTTTGCTTAGTATTCGACTTAGCAGAAGCTGATGTATTACTCCCAGGCTTCAAAGCCCCCTTAGGTCCATATTTCTCCTGAAAAAACAGAAAACCCAAAATCCAAATTTCAATCAGATCATCACAAACACCATCAAACTAGTTAAAATCAACCGATTTGGTGTTAAAAATAAACCATTTCAGAAATGCATTGAGTATGAGCTTGAACAATATCTTTATTAAGTGTTACTCCACAATCAATACACGATAAATGCATAAAAACAATGAATTAACAAACAAAACTTCAATTAGTAATCAAAGCACAAATTGGGGGGTGTTCATAAGCATGATTCGGGTTTAGGAAACAAAGAAGAAAAAAGCACAGACCTTGTAAGCAGAAATGTCAAGTGAAGTGAGGTGTGTTGAGGACTGTAGTGATCTGTGAGGCCATATTCCGAAATGTTTGGTTCGACATGTGTAAAGTGACCTGGCAATGATCTCGTCGAAATAATTTCTTGCAATATATCGACAAAGTCTTCCATGACTTTTCTGGATTTGTTGAGTGATGAAAAGGGAAGATACTCCACCTGCAAAAGAAGCAATTAACTAAGTTTTTATTATAAAAGCACCCTTTCGATGGCAAAAGTAATCTTTTCTCCAGCGAAGCTAATTGTGTTCATTTTTAACTGTCGATAATAATTAGATAAAAATTAGAATCCATTGCGGGGAAAAACTAGTATTTCAACTGATTTTTCAATTGAATTCTCACGGCTGACAGTCAACGGCCGTATTATTCATACTGAAAGCCTACATTATAACATGATCTCAAATGAAGTATGAATGAGAGTATAAGTTACCTTCATAGAAATTCCCCTCAGATTTTCCTCATGAGCAGTAAGTGCAGCTTTTCCAACTCTTAATTAGAAATCCCCGAGCTGATATTGAAACCCCAGTAAGAAGAAGTATGGTGCAACAAACGATTAACAAAACTGAAAAACTTTCAGATTTGGCTTTTGAATGCAAAACATGAAAAATGTCAAAACCAAACCTACAAACTGAAGATGAACTAAATAAGAATATTTAGAATGTTAGCCATGAAAACTAAATGAGAAGAACACACTTAACAGAAGTATGTACCTGAGATATCACGCGATGAATACATTTGACCGCACTAATTTCATGGAACACCGACTAGAGAAAGTGTGAAGTGTGATATATTGGTCATAAATCAATCCCAAGTAGAATAGTTAGCTGTAAAGACTTTACCTGTAAAAGTTCCTTTTCTTGAGAGGCCTTCCACTGGCGAAATTTCTATGCCTCTTGTTTAATCCTGTGTTGAAGTTGGACCTGTAAATTTATAAACCATTAACAATACATAAATTTATAAACCATTAACAATACATAAATTTATAAAATCCAGCATAGCAACCGGGATAACCGAAGCAATAGTGTTTTTCATGTTAAATAGACAAAGTGAGACAAAACAAGAAACCTTTTTCCCAGAAAAAACCAAAATGCAGAAGGGAAAACATATTCATCATTATATCAACATCCAACCTGCAATCTACAGAACCGACCAAAAATTCAAGTGCAAAACTAGAACCTAATAAGTTAACATCTCTGTCTCTCTTATTCCCGTTTGCAAGCTTCCTGGGTGATATAGAAAGTTGGTTAAAAGACAAAGATTTTTTTCACTAACAGATTTCAGAAATATTTAATTTCACTTAGAACCATGAGAAGAACACACTGACGACAAAAGATGACTACCATGTTGCACAACTGTTTGGGATGGCATAATGTTATGTCCACTCTTCCAGTCAGAACGACGTGCTTCCACTGTCATCTACAATAGATCAAATAGGTTAGGAAAAAAGAAAACAATTCGAATAATTTTTTTTACAAGTACAGCTATGTTTAAATGCATGTGTCTCTTACAGTCTGGGATGCAACAGTGTGTTTTCCATAACCTAGTAATATCATCAGTTCTTGAATTTCTATTCAGGACCACATGTGCATACAAACAAAAGAGAAATACTACCTTTCCAGTTCTGTTAGGAACGTTACATCACCATGAACCGTCTGTAAACTGAGTCAGATTACAACTTAATTGTATTCCAGATGCTTAACCTTTGAAAAATCTAAACCATAAGAAACCAGACCTTGGTATAGAAGGCTAAATACTAAATGAATCCAATCATGCCCTGCAAGATTCGAGAATACCCCATAATTAAATGTCACTACAACTTCATTTCAAAATTATAACCTTATAAAAAATGGAGATATAACTCACAGAAATCCCCTATCGTTCTTCAGTATTTACTGATGAAAGCCTTGACAATAACATGTAAGTCTCAAGTGATGGTTAATATTTTTATTTATCCTGAAAATGTAACACACAAAAAAGCATATAAAAGAAAACTGGAGTCACTTGTAGAGATTCGTCAAATCCATCTTTATACCAACCTGATAAGAAACTCAAGCGTCAGTGATTAACATTCGATGATGGGTATTTAGTGTTTACTAGGAAATCAAAAATCACCAGCCGATTTTTGATGCAGAGACGCGATTTTACACAATCAGTTAACACTATCTCGACTAGAAGAGGGTAAATCACACCAAAGTAGTTCCTCGTTTTGTCATAGCTCCACGAATAAAAGTCTATCCAATCATAAAGTAACAACATTGGGCACTGTAATCAAATTAGCCTAGTGTAACCACAACGAAGGAGAAGCAAAAGACATAGTGCTGTAGAGGAGCTTACCTCCAAACTAAGTTACACATTGTCTAACTTCCCAGTCACGATACGTCTTTCCTACAGAAAAAAATCAGATTAAAAAGAATAAGATGGCTTCTCTAAACATAATTAGACCTAACTCGATATAAATGAAACAGCTTTCGAGCGTTTCAGAAACTATACAAAATGTTCAAATGATGGTACTGAAAGAAACTATGCATATATATCCACAAATTGACCAATCCCTTAGTAGATAAAGTTTTATAATACTTGGCTCCAGTAGAACAACAACACAATCTCTTAAAGACCAGACTCCATAAAGCAGACCTATGTAGTCTCTGCAAAATCTGTTGGGAAAAAAATAACAGAAAAAGAATCAAACCCTGGTAACATCCATGAATAAATGTAATGTTAGTCTACCAGATTCTGCTGAATTAGGTGAAGTTAAATTAACCGGAGAAAATGCACAAACATAAATCGCTAAAATTGATTTTTTGCCTGAACTTGAGTGTGTTCTTGAGGAAACCAGTGATAAGATCCTTGTTGGTATGCATCTTTATCCCATTCCAGATGTTGTATGAGACCATGATAGTTGAAACACCCTTGTAGACTGAATTACGGTAAGCGGGCATGTGAATATCGAACAATCCTTTTCTACTAATCACGGTGTTATTTTCGTTGATTCCCTTAGTGGTGCCACCATCACCAACAAAGTGCTTAGCACAAGCTTCCACATTGTTCCTGCAATACATAAGAAAATGTTTTTGTGAGAAATGATTGAGGCCACTGAAGAAAAAGTACATATATTTAGAGAAAGTTGTTGTGCTCTTACTTCCCCGCAACGTAAGGAACGCCTTTTGCATATTTCTTAGGGATCTCTCCTTGTAAACCAGATATGATGTCTGTCATTAGCTGCACAATTTTGGGATCTTCACTATAGCTCTCGTAACACCGACACCATCTTGGGTCTCTACAAACCTGCACGGCTCAAAATGGAAGTTCAGTGGACAGGGGAAACCTCTGAACTCTATAGCATAGCTGAAAATTGATACAACTGTTGCGAGTGAGCACCCTTTTGGAACCCATTTACCATATTTACCCAATCTTTAGCAGTGGCTTGAGGAGCTGGCACACTTCCTCCTCCATTCAATACACTCCCTAATGAACATAATAGTGCATTACTGTTAGAACCTGCGTTCTTATAACACTATGAATGAAAGATTATGGTTTAAGAGCTTTACCAATAAACCAATTCTTGATTGCAGATGCAACACCTTGTTCGATCTGCGTTATTTGTCCGATCTTCTCCTCCAATGTCATTCTCTTCCTCAAATCTCTGACTCGAGCACCTGTTGGTTGTTTAGGATCTCTGTACCTTATGTATTTGTCTGTCGCTGTAATGGAAGTGAAGCAACTGATCAACAGCAGAAGACCCATTACCAGGATCGTATTCTTCACCATCATTGCGAGAGATAATTCTGCCAGTCCTGAGTTGATTAGTAACAAACACAAAAACTTGGATCTAAAAATGCTAAGGTTATGAAAGTTAGAAAGGAACAACTTACAGTGAGTAAATGAAGTATAGTATGATGAAACAAAATATGCCAAACTGCAATTCTTAGATCTTTCCTTCATACCACTGCTTCTATAATCGCCATTCACAATCACTAATTCTGTAATGAATAATCAGATTTTAACTAATTTATGAAAAAATTATAAGAACCCCATGAAATTAAACTCAAAACTTACTTGAATCACAACAACTTTAGATTGTATCATCAGGAGAAGGATCTGCATATGATGAAACAACACCATTTTCAGTGATTTGTGGTGATAAAGAAGGTGAAGAAGTAACAAAATTAAACTATTATAGAAGATGAATAGAGTACCACAATTGTAAACGAATTAAAGCAAAAGAAAAACCCTAGATTTTTCTTAAGAGAAAGATTAGGTTTTTGATTTAATGGAAACGGAGAGATGGGTAATAGTATAGAAAAATTATGGTTTTCCAAACAAAAAGATAGGCGAAGGTGTATATAGAGCCACTTCCAGAAGTTAGAAAACGAACTAACTATCCTTTACAAACCACTGCTACAGCAGCAGTTTTTGATTAAAACTGTTACTAAAATGAAAATGAATTTAATTGACAGAAACTGTCATATATAGTTATATACTTCTATAACAGTTCTTATAAAAACTGTTGCTATTGCTTAAGAATCGTAACAGTTTATAACTGTTATTGTACATCAATATACACTAACAGTTTTCTACAAAAACTGTCATGGTATAATTATTAAGTAACAGTTAGTAAACTGTCACAGTTTTATACCATTATTAGTGTGAGTTTTTATAAGAAACTGTCGCGTATATCTCGTAGCTTATTCTTTTATGACAGGTATTTCTCGAACTGTCATGATTAAGAATTTTGAACTGTCACGGAAGCCCAAATTTGTACTAGTGTTAACCCAAATGGCATTCTGGTACAGCAATATAAGCCATGTGGAGTAAAGCATGCAGTATGTTCCTGATCTTCTTCAGCTAATTCAATTTGATTGTATCCTGATTGTCCATCATAAAAGATAGAGTCTCATGTCCTTCAACTGTATCTACCAATTGGTCAATGCTGAGGAGCGGATAACTATCTTTCGGACATGCTTAGTTTAAATTGGTGAAGTATATACAGATTCTGACTCTTTCATTTTTCTTTGGTACAATTACCATATTTGATATCCAAGTTGGGTATCTCACCTGCATCCAAAAGCTTTTTAAGTTCATTTTCAACAGATAAATGATATTCCTGGGCTACCTTGTGTACCCGTTGTCGAAATGGAGTTGTGACCGCTTGTATACGTAGTTCGTGACGAACAATATTCGGATCAATACCTGGAATATATCCCATTTTCCAAGCGAAAATGTCAACATATTCTTTGAGTAAAGTGAACAAATTATGTTCCCATTCTAGTTCCATCAAAGTTCCAATTTTAATTATTTTTGGTGATTCTTCGGTCCTATGTTAACAATTCTGGTTTCTTCAATTGCTGAAAAAGTTGATTTGTCTTCTTCGGATGTAAGATTAACATCTAATAGACTTTTCCCGTAGTTTCGACCATGTATTGATTAATAGTTGGGTTAATTGACGTTTGGTACTTACATTTTGTCCAGTTTTAGTCTTTGGTCTAACATTTGTCCAATATTAAGGCTTGGTACCTGGACTGAACATTGACCTGCGTTGACCAGGTTAAATCTAATTTTAATTTAATAAATCAATAATTTTTCTATTATTTAATCTAAACCGTTAACAAAACCATTAAATCAACGGTTCCAAATAAAAACCCCATATCTACACCATTTTGCATCGCCTTCTCCTCCCTTTTATTTATTTTATAAAATTAATTAATTTTGGCCAATAACGGTCAACTACGGTCAACGTTCAGTCCAGGTACCAAGCCCTAACATTGGACAAATGTTATACCAAAGACTAAACTGGACAAATGTAAGTACCAAAAACCAATTAACCCTTAATAGTTTTTTTTTGTCTTTGATTTTCCGTTCTTTCTTTTTCTTTTGTTCTATTTGTGTGCGTTCCTCATTCATTTGGGATTATGTGGAGACGCATGCTTTTGCAATATTTGATCTCCTTTGATTTCCATTTCTCCTTGTGGTGTTGGAAATTGCAAATGTTGATGATAAGTTGCGGTTACACCTTTCAAGCGATAAACCCAATATCTTCTGATAATTGCATTATATGGAGATGGTGCTTCTACTACACTGAATTTGGTGAGAATGTTTATTGGTCCTGCCATGACTTCAAGTAAAATTTCTCATTTTGGTTTCGAAGTTGTCCCGTTGAACCCATAAATAATGTAACAAGAGGACATTAGTTGGTCATCCTTAAGTCCCATTCTTTGAAACGCATCATAGAATAACACATTGAGTGAACTTCCTCCATCCATGAGAACCTTTTTTACATTCCATTTTGACATTGGTAAGGTGAATACCAATGGATCATTATGTGTTTCAACTTCTTGATCAACTTCACTGGCTAAAAAGGTAGCGGTGCTTCCATCCAGTCTTCCCATGTTTCTGAGACTCTTCCCTCAATGTTGAAGATTTCATGGTCATCGACTCTTTTTCTCAGTCTTTTGTTAATTTTTACATTTATAGACAATTGATCATGTTCCACATGAGAAATTATATTTATTGTTCGACTGTTCTGTGATAATTTACGGTTTTATCAAGGCACAGTCTTGTTGGTGGGTCAGGTAGATGAAGAAATTATTTTAATTCCCCTGCATCAATTAACTTTTGAACTTGTATCTTGAAATTTCTGCATTTGTTTGTAGCATGACCGTAAAAATAATGATATTCACAGTAGTCTTTGGAATTTTCTATATGTGGAGGTTGTTTTCCTTTAGACCATGGCCATTCAAAATCTTGTCTACTCTTGATTGAATTTAAAATTCGAGAATATCCGGTATTCAATTTTGTGTAGATTCGATCTTCAAATGGTTTATTGAATCTTCTTTCATCATCACTTCTTCCCCGTTTGTAGTCATTAGATGGAATTTGTTCCGCAACACGTTCCCCGGAGCTTGATGCTGGTTCAGCAAAATTAGTTCTATGTGAGGTTTTTGAACTTTGAGAATTTTCTCTTGGATTTTGCCTTTGTATATCTTGAAGTCGCGCATGTTTCTCAATAATCACTCTTAATTCCCCTTCAGTTGTTAGATTTCCCCCGTGAATATCTATAAAAAGTGGACTCATGCGGTTGGATATTTCCCATTTGTAACAATTTATGGTGATATCTGGACTAATATTTCCCTTTGCTTGACAAATCGATTGCCATCGATCTGTATAATCTGAATAGTTTCCTCTGACCATGATGTAAGAGAAAATAATTTATCCATCCCTGCATTTGTGGGTTTATTGTACATGTAAGTTTCTAGGAATTTTCGGGTCAATTGTGCATATGAATGAATCATTCCTTCAGGTAAATTTTCGAACCAGGTCAGTGTGGATCCTTTTAAACTTGAAGGGAAATATCTGCACATAACGACATCATCTTGCTCCCAATGGGCCATATTACGATTGTAATATTTTAAATGAGTTGCGGGGTCTTTAGTCCCATCATAACATTCAAAATTGGGCAGAGTACACTTAGCTAGGATGATTGCAAATGCAAGATGTGGGGCGAGTTGTGTTGTGCTTGCTTCTTTTAATACTTCATCCAAACGTCTATCTCCTTAATTGGTTTTTAATGACTTTATTTCTTCTCTCATTGTTTTTAAATCCTCTATACATTTACTCCATTTTGTATCTTGAGGTTTTCTTGGCTCACAGTCATAATAGTATGATTTTCTTGTGCATGAAATTGATCATGTTTGTCCTGGCATAATTGTTCATATGCTTCATCTATTGGTTCAACTACCTTTATTCTTTGGTCTTTGTTAATTCCAAATTTTCTTTATACGGGGCCTTTGGAATTTTCCTTTTGTTTGTATGATTATGGAACTGGTACTTCAGTATTATGATTGATTTTTTCCCTGAGGATTTGGCTCTCTTTTGCCAGAAGCGTAATTTTTTCCGCATGAATTTGTTCTCTTACGCATCTCATCTAACTCAGAGAATAGTTGAATAAAAGGATCAGTTCTATTTTGAAATATTTCTGTTGGTTGTTGTCGCGCAGTTTTGTTGTTACTATTTGGTTGATCTTTGGATTTATTGGATTCCACTACTTTATCCAATGGTGTTTGTGCTTTCTTCATCTGTTTGTTTCTTGAAATTGATTATCATTTCTCAATTCTTTTGTTTTTAGTGGGATAACAACCGCAACTTCAGTATCTTTATTTTCATTGTGGGGCATCTCATATAGGGATAGAGGTTCTTGTGGACTTCGTGATTCTTCTACTACTTCTTGGGAGTCAATAATATTCCTCGAAACATCTGCTGCTTTATTTACAAGATTTCTTATGGTGTTAGCTGCAAGAATAGATGTTGCTTTATCAATCTGTACTTGCTCATAGACCATATCATTTGTTGTTTCTTCTATTTCTTCAACTTCATGAATCTTGTTTTGCTCAATTTTCTCATTGGATCTTCCATTTACCATTTTAACCGTTGAGTTAATCTTTTTTGTCTGACTTCGAGTTATTGTTCTTGATGTTGTAGGAATCTCTTTACTTATATTTTGATTGTTGTTGATTATCTCTTTTGACGTTTCCATCTTTGTTGTTTATCTAATCAAGTCAGAGTAACTATTTATAAATCAACATATATGTCATATTTATATGAAATGATATGATTGATGTAAAGTTAAATTTGTAATACTAATTTGATATAAAAGGATTTAAAATTAATGCAAATTTGCTTGAAATCAAAGTATAATTTTGAAATTGAATATGATTAAAATCAATATTCGATCAAAAAAATTTAGATCAGTGGTTAAAATAATATAGAAAATCAGATGAAATATAAATATCTAATAATCTTAAAATTCATATTATTGTGATTTTAAGATATTAATCAATGAAAAAAGGAAACAAAATTTCAATTGCTGTAGAAATAATCTAATCCTTATAGAAGTTACATGAACAAATTCATTTGTAAAAGTTTTGAGATTACCATTGAAAAGAAAAGTGAAGCATAAGATTGAAATCAGGTAGAATAAATTCTTTATTACTTTCCTGTTTCTAGCGCCAAATTGTGATTACTAAAATCTAGTAATACAACCATAAAAATTAATTGTAGATAAAACATAATGATTAAAAGAATAAATCACTTGATATAAGATCATTGTTTATTTAATATTAAATTAATTACATATGAGATAATGAATATGAGAAGCAAATGCTCTATTTGGTCTTACCTAATATCTATTTCTTAGTCTAATTCTTTCTCTTGCTTTTTTCTCGACCCCTCTTCTATCGTTTGAGATCAGTATTTATAAGATCTTAAAAGGGTCCCACTAAATCTTATCTGTCCATCTCTTGATCTTATCTATATCTCATTATAATGTTTTTCCCGTATACTTTTTGTGTATCCCGAAGGGTATGATGCGGGTCTTTCATGCCTTATTTGATCTCATGTTAGACGGATCGCAGCCTACTTGCGGTCTCATTTCTTGACTTATCCTATTTGATTATCCCACGTGGATATTCCCGTAGATTTGATGTGTAGTAGATAAACTTTGAATCGTTTATCTTTATTGCATGCCTGACACGTGACTTGCGGGAATTAAGTGTCATGATTTGATTCCTTTGTCTCGCAACTTATATGATTGATACATGTCCTTCATGCATAATTAATGTCAGTTATGCGCCATCTGTCACGTACTTGTCAAGTCTAATTTATTATCCCATAAATTAGGTGTCTCTTATGCAACATTAATGTCGTTCTTGCTGCCATCTGTCATGTCAATTTGACTATCAGTAGACTTAATCTGAATCGTTGATGATTCTTCGAGATGTGAAAAGAATTTTTCCTTAGATTTTGATTTGGTACTTCTTGATCTATCGTAATTTGGTGATTCTTTCTTTTATGGTTGACACGTGTGTGGCAGAGATTTGGTATTCACAATCACAGCCAAATTATTAGTTACATGGGAGATTGTTGTTACAATTGCAAGTAAAAATTATTACAACCAGTAGAAAACACTTGCATTAAGCATTATCTCTGGCTTGAAAGAATTCTAGCAAATGCCTCATCTCGAACTCGAAGTTGTGTATTCAAGACGTAAGGTATTATACAGGAACCCTATTATTGGGGTTGCACACTTTTTTCATAGGGGCTTACGAGATGACAAAGTAGGGTCATCTTGTAACAAACCCCAATGTCCCTTATCCTACTAATTTTGTTGATGGCTAGAATACCCATAATTAATTAGTGTTAATTAATTGAATTCACTAAATTAATTAAGATTAATAATTAGGTTAGATTAATTGTTAGATTTAGAGTTAGCATTTTAAAATCAAAATCAACTTCTTCTATTTTTTTGACCTGGATATCTAAAATTATGGCTGGGAAAATAAGAACTCCCAGTCGTAGAAAAAATTCAGGGTCTCCTACGGCTAATTATAGTTACAAATTCAGCCGTATATACTGACTTACGGTTAGGTTTGTTGGAATCGACCTAACCTTAGCATAAGAATAACAAATTTACGGTTAGGAATCCTAACCGTAATATTATTAATGGTATCTTATACGATTGACTTTTCCCCCTTACGCTTAGAAATCAGTCAATACGGCTGGGAAAGTTTTTCTTTAAGGTTGGGAAATACTTAAACCCAACAAACTTATAACCCAAAATCTCTCAGATGATTGATTCCATTTGATGAGAATCTGCTATGAAACCTTACTTACCGTAGTTTACTTTTCTTTGGTCAAATAGTGGGATCCTTATCCTCAAATAGTGGGATCAATAGTTAGTGATTTTGGAGAAAAGAATCCAACGTCAGCAGGTACAAGTGGAAAAGTGGGATCTGGTCTTCTTAGTGTGGAATTTACTCATTCAGTGGGATACAATCTTTTTTTTTTGAGATAAAATACAGAGGAAGAGAAGTGAAAAAGTCGTATGTTTAGGAAAAGTGTGATACGGTTAGGTCGTATCAATTACGGTTGGGAAAATATATTCCCACGGTTAGAAAAAACAAACATATAAAAAAATTACGGCAGGGAGTTCTTATTTTTTCAACCATGGAAACCAATCTTATTTTCCCAACCGTAGCCATATTTTACGGTTGAGAGTTCTTATTTTCCCAACCCTAGCCATATTTTACGGTTGAGAGTTCATATTTTTCCAAGCGTAATAGATGGTTTACAGTTGGAAAAATAAGAAATCCTAGCTGTAATCAGTTCTGAAACTGAATTTTAAACCGTAGCTTGATCCAATCTCGCATATTCAAATAAATAGTGGGTTTTTCGACTGTTAACTTATAGTAGTCATCTACAGAGTATTAATTTTTATCCCAACTCTGACATTCACCAAGGTTTTTTTTTTTTGATAGTTGAAATAGAAGAAGAGAGGAAGAATAAGAGACGGCAGATTATTAGGTTTTTGATTTGTTTTTATTTTTAATATAGATTTAGATTAAGTATATAAAAAGATAATAAAACAATAAATCTAATAAAAAGATATTTTTAACTTTTGCTATAAATTAGGTCTTCGTATTCATTTTTAAATCATTTTTATCCTATAGAGATCCTAAAAGCCAATATATGTAGCCTAATAATAGAGTTTTTATACAAAGTCCAAAACATATTTTGGGGTGTATTTTTTATACCGGAGAACCCTATATTCTGGAGTTGTTTTAATTATGTCAGGAAGGAAGAAAAGTAAAGATATCATATCCTCGATTTTCGCAGTTCCAACGTCTTTAACTGACCACCGACCGACTTTCTTGACTTGTTAGATCATGCACCTCTGAAGACTTAAAATGTGTGGTACTTGTTTTTAGTTACCCTACTACCTTTCTGTTTCACCTCGTGCATTACCTTCATTGGTCTATGCTTCAAAAAAAACAAAAAAAAAAACCTTCATTGGTCTACCACGGTGTCTCACATAAGGAGTACAAAGTCCAACACTGCAATGCCACCATATCTTAAGGAGTACCCAAAATGCCATCCACTTCAAAGTTTAAAGTTGCTGTTAAGATTGTTTTGGAGGCTGTTAAGCTATTACAGTCGTTATAACTTATAACTGTTATGGAATGAAAAACACAAATACAGATGATGAAAATTGTTTGCGGAATTGTATAAAGTACTCCCCACTTAATTTATAAAGTATTCTTATTTTTTTTAAAAAAAATTATAAAATATTTCACCTTGACCATCTTCATCAGTTAAGTGCTAAAAGTTTTTGAATTGGTTGAGTTGAACCGAGTTGTCTATATCTTCTTGGTGCAGATGGTAAATGATTTAACGATCCTGAAAACGGTATAACGATCCTGAATCAGGCTTGACGAATCTGAAAAGTGTTGTAGAATGTCGATTCTTTCCCATCTGAAAACCTTAAAACACTTGGAAATGATGAATCCTTTTTAGAAAATGGTGTAACAAACGTGAAAACGGTATAACGATTCTGAACCCGGTTTGATAAATCTGAAAAATATTGAAAATCCTAGATGGAGAGGGAAAATTTGAGTAGATATTTAAAAACATATATTAAAGTATGGACATTAATATAAATTCATGTTGATGGTATTTCAATATGTTATGATATATTGACTTTGTCAATGAGAAAATGACCAATATTGTGGCCCCGACTGAATCACTGAATGTGATATTACTTTACAAATTAAAAAAAAACATGGATATTTTATAAATTATTAATTAAAATTATGGTATTTTGAATAAATATCCAAATTGTTGTTGGAAAATTTTAACTACACTCCCATTTAAAAATTTGCTTAAATTGTGGTCGTTATTTGAAAATTTTATTTTTAGTCCATATTTTGGTAAGTCTGAGGTAGCCGGACTTTGGGCCCATTTTTTACACTTGAAAAGACTTAAAGACCCAAGAATTTTATTATGGTGAAGCTATTAACAAGAAGAAGAAGAAGAAAAGGAGGTGGTGTATTACCGTGTTAGTAAGGGGATGGTGGTTGTGTCTGCGAAGCATGTTAACGTTAAATGAAGAAGAAAATAAAAATAGTTTAGGCCGAGACAACGAAACGACGAGGATATAGGGATTTGACTGGACGGTCAGGGTTGGATTTTAGAAATTAAAATCCTATGACTAATATGATTGGTTTAACCGATGATGTATCGGTATGGTTTTTAGATAAACTAAAACAATAATACCGTTTTGATTTGGTTCTTCGGTTTAACCGAAATCATGTGCAGCCGTGTCTCATCAAATATAAAGCTCAACAAAAAACGAATTTGCTGATATAACTAGGTGAAACGAAAATTAAAAAAATTAATCAAACAATCGTCAAAAATAGTGATCAGCGTACATAAGCAAGGAAATTCAGAGAAATATCAATATCAGACCGGGGAGAACAGAACCATCGTAATCTCCTCCCTTAAACTTTTTTTTTATGGGTAATTAATTTATACTCATCCATTATATGTGGCTATGGATAGCCTAATGGTAGGTAAAAATATTTATATATCCTTTCACTAATCAGAAAAATACATATATACCCTTTCGCTAATAAAAGTATAAAAGCTAAACTCATTTCATTTCATTTCTAATTACCGATTAGAAATAGTTTTACTTCCTCTTTTTTTCTTCTTCTCTTCGTTCTATCTACCTATTGTGCAAAAAAAAATCTTCGTCGTTAATCGCCGTACCAATTCATCGTCGTAATTACAATCTAAAGATGGCTCGACAAAAACAAATAACCCGTCAAGATGATAATACTAATTGGCCAAATTTTGCTGAGAAAATAAGAAATAGAGAGATCGTTGTAGAACATAGTGAAAAAGATGAAGAACACGAAGAACACGAAGATGATGATCTAGATACGGAGACTGATTCCGACAATCAACCTCTCCAGCACTATCTAATGGCTCCAATAAGGTAAGGGTTTACCATTATTTGTGTTTATTTTGCTTTAATCGAATGAAATCGTCAATAGAATTTTCTAGGGTTTTCGGTTATTTGATATAATCGCTAGTTTCGTGTTTGTATTTATCTATCGATTATGGTTGAGTTCTTCATTCCTCAAAAACATCGGCAATAATCGGTAGTTAGATTTAGTCATTAACTACCGATTGTCTTCATGTACCAAAATTTAGGCTTAATCGGTAGTTTCGTATAGGTTTAAACTCCCGATTATGAAAGTTAGTGATTCCTAAAACATCGATAATAATCGGTAGTTAGATTTAGTCATTAACTACCGATTGTCTTCATGTACCAAAATTTACGCTTAATCGGTAGTTAATTTTTTTTATCTAACTAGCGATTATGTTAGATGGTTTCAATCGGTAGATAGGTTATGTATTTGACTTCCGATTGTATTAATCGTTTGTTATTGTGTTTATTTGACTACCGGTTGTATCCACGGGAAGTTTGATCGGGGAGAGGTGGAAGAAAAGGCTCGGGATGGATTTAGGAGTCTTTGTGCAAGCCGTATGCGGTGAGAGTCGCACGTACGGTAACAAGGGGGGTTCGCGTCTTTGGACCTAAAGGCTCTTTAGAAACTCATATGTCCTACATGTGAGGGCCTACCCACCCTATTTGTTCCATGATCTATGGGTCGACTGGAGCTACCCACTTCGATCAATTAGCCAAGATTTTTACCGGATACGAAATGACTGGTGCTCCATCTAGTGGCATTTTTATGGGTTGTCCATATCATAGAGTTTTTTGTTCCAATTTTTATGCATAATCGGTAGATAATGTAGATCCCGAGCTACCGATTATGCACAATCGTTTGTTAGTTTGTTTATTTGACTACCGATTATATGTGTGTCCATAGCTTAGAGTTTTTTATTCCAATTAAATGTATAATCGGGAGATAATTTAGGTCCCGATCTACCGATTATGAACAATCGCTTGTTAGTTTGTTTATTTGACTACCGATTAGGAACAATCGGTTGATTTTTATGTACTTTTTCTACCGATTACGTAGTGATTAAACGGTGTCTTCTTGGAAATAATTGTTCTTTATTTTATTTTTTAGGGAAAGGCGAGCTAAGCAAGCCCAAGATACAATTGTTTCGGGGCCTCGTCGTGAAGGGGGTAAGAAAGTAACAACTAGTGCAAGAAGAGAAAAGAGCGCTAGCGGAATCTCTATCACCGAAGGAACTCAACCAAGTGTTCCAAGAGTTAGAAACCAAGAAAAAGGAGAACCAAGTGTTCCAAGAGTTAGAAAACTAGAAGAAGGAGAACCAAGTGCTACACAAGGAAAAGAACAAGGTACAAATAAGGTAATTAAGAAGAAAGGAGGACACCAAGTCCCCGCCTCTTTGAAGATGAAGGGTATTGAAGAAGGCCAAATCCCTGGGTTACCAAGAGATGGAGTAGATCTGTTATTTGGATACAAAGACTCTTGGGCCGAAGAAATTTATTCAACTGAGGTGATAATTATAAAACACCATTCTTAACCTATTGTCTTTTTATTCTTAGAAGTGTTAACTGTTATTCTAATTATTTTATATTTGTCGTGTATATTAGGACCATTCCGATGCGGTTCGTCTACTCAAACCTACAGCTGCACCAAAAAAAATAAAAGATTGTCCGTTAGATGGTGAGTGTGAAAGGTTCAAGCAAATTATTTATCACTCGGGGACTACTTCTGCCGAGAATTCAATGTTTGAGCATGACCGGGTGTCGATATCAGCCTTCCTGGAGAGAATCTGAGACCGATACCTTCCACATGCCATTTGGAGAGATGACAATCGCCCCAGATGATGTGATTAAGATTCTTAGTATCGCTGACCATGGTACAACCGTCAAGTTTGATTATGTGAAGCAGTTAAGCTGGGAAATTTTTTATTCTTATACTCAGAAGTGCCTCGGTTGGAATCGAGCGATATCCGACATTGAGTTCAACCGGTGCTTTCGTTATAAAACTAGACAGTTCAGCATGGTTCACTTGATGAATATGTTCAAAGGCACCAAGAATAAAGAAAAATGAATCCATAGTTTAGCGACGACGAAGTGAATGCTGCAGCCACTGCATATCTCCTATGTGTTTTGGGATGTGTCATTTTCCCCAATTGTAGTGGAAACCGGGTCGACGCCAACCTTCTACAACTTTTGCATCCTCTCAATAAAGTTCCTGACTACTCGTGGGGCACCGCATACCATGCGTTCTTGATGGAAGAGTTAAGAAAGGCATCGATGGAATCAACTATCCAAATTGACGGGAATGCGAGCCTACTACAAGTATTTTGGTAACTCTATTGATGCTTTGATTGTTATTTATTTTTTTCTCTTTTAAGAATCAATTTTCGCATACCTGGTTTGATATGTACATTAGACATGGATCTATGACCACTTCTCGTCCCTCGAGTTGGCCAAAGAGAATCAGATATGGGAGAAAGGAACACCCAGGGGAACAAAATACATCTTCGACAACAACCTTCAAGGTATAAGAAGAAGGAGTTGATTTCTTTGAGGAGGAAATTAGACTTGATGGCGTCCAAAGATGTATGCTTTGATCCATACATGGAAGACCGATCTAGTGAACATATAGCGGGAAGGTCTGAGTTGTCGTTTTACTATGGACCCTTGTGGCATCCCACTGGATATGTTATGTACAATGCCTCTAGGGTGATGCATCAACTCGGTTATGTCTAAGAAGAACCTTGGAGTCATATGCGTGGCAGGTTCAACTTGGACGTGGAGAATTTTGTATGTGGTAAGGACTCTATCACAGTAGTTTACTCTGGTAACCCATCCGTTGAAGATTAGAATAACATGATGTAATATATGATCAACGATGGGAGACCTGTCAACCGAGGTGATGAAGTAGATCCAGGCTATATGGTATGGTATCAGGAGCATTCTCATCTTCATGTGATCCTTGAAGATAAAGGAAAGACCACCAAGGTGTCCGATTATACCTGTATCATTAAAGAAAAACCTTCTGGTTATGAAAGGCTGGTACGTAATGTTATTTACTTTTGATTTTAATATTACAGATCAATATTTTAGATAATAATTGTTTGATAGTTATTGCATAAAAACATAAAAAAAAGTTTGTGTTTTTCTCCAAGAAGATTGTTGGGTGTATAAATGCGGGAGTTCCCTTATCAATTGATAATATAAAAGAGCATAAAGACCTAATATATAACATTCATAATGAAGATTATGCAAGAAAGTTTGGGGAGAAAGCTTTGAATAAGCCTAAGAGGCCAGTAACAAACCACAGTAAAAGATCTCTTGGTTCATCGAGTGTTGATGGTGAAGCCAATGTCCCTGATGCTGAAGCCAATGTCCCTGATGTTGAAAGATATGTCCCTGGTGCTCGTCGTCCTCGTACTAAAACCAAAAAAATCTAGAAATTAGATTGTGGTTGTCTTGTTAGAGAACATCATTTTCAATTGATTTCCAAGAAACTTGTTTACTTTATGGATATGTCCCTGTTGTTTAATGTTCCTGGTGTTTAATGTTCTAACATTATGTTTACTTTCTAGATGATGAATGGATTAATTTATGGATGATGAATGGATTTTATGTTCTTTTTGTGAATTATCGATTGATTTGCAAGAGACTCATTTTTAATAAGTAACTTTGTTGATATTTTACATTAAAGTCGGTAGATAAGTGGTTTGCATCACCTACCGATTAAGCATGTTCATCCACAATCGGTAGATAACTATCTACTGATTACACCTACTGAACTAAAATCGGTAGATAATTATCTACCGATTACACCTGCTGATGGAAATGCTTGGTTTCTGGACACATTTTACATTATAACCGGTAGTAAAAAAATTTCTTAGACTACCGATTATAGAGTATGAAAATGTTGAAAATTTGATAATTTTTTTAATTTTGAATTTGGGGCAACATATACAATCGGTAGTAAAAGAATTTCTTAGACTACCGATTATACTTGTTGAAAATGTTGGAAATTTGGGGCAACATGTACAATCGGTAGTAAAAAAATTTCTTAGACTACCGATTATGCTTGTTGAAAATATTAGAAATTTGATAATTTTTTCAATTTTGAATTTGGGGCAACATATACAATCGGCAGTAAAAAAAATTCTTAGACTACCGATTATACTTGTTGAAAATGTTGGAAATTTGATAATTTTTT
>JAJJMC010028072.1:265409-275433 GCA_023531435.1 Papaver californicum
ACTACCGATTATACTTGTTGAAAATGTTGGAAATTTGATAATTTTTTAAATTTTGAATTTGGTGCAACATATACAATCGGTAGTAAAATATTTTCTTAGACTACCGATTATACTTGTTGAGTACAATCGGATGTTAATTATGTACAATCGGATGTTAATTTTAACTCGGATGTAAAAAATTTGATAACTTTATTTACAATCGGATGTTAATTTTCTTAGACTACTGATTAAGATGATGGAACTGATTGGTTTCTGGACACATTTTACATTACAATCGGTGGTAAATAAAGTTTCATAGACTACAGATTGTATAAGTCGGTAGACAATGGTGATCCCGATACTTCTGATTGTTTATATTCGTACGAACTTAGTGTATATATTTTTTGTACACTCTTGTTACACCAGGCCTCAACGGCTCTTTTTTTTTGGAAAAAAAGAGTCGCTGGGACTCTAATCTATATAAGGAGGGTGACCTCTTATCATTTATGCACCTCCAATACATTTTAACTCTTCAACATCGAAGTAATCATCTTCAATATTAATGGCTCAACCGTTCATGGTAAAAGAAGATTTATTGCTATGTAGGCGCTATGTGCAATTCTATCCGAGGCGAGGAGAAGAACGTAGGAAAAATGGTGTAATGAGTATGAGTTATTTGGAGAGTATTCACGAACATTTTTGCATTGACGCCGGTAACCCCAATAACTGTAATAGAGATGATCATTTTTGTCGATTTAATTGCATAAACAGAGAAGTTGATCCATTTGGGAATTTAACTTATCTTGTCAATCGATAGAGTTTGAGGGGTGAAACTAATGATGAATTTATGGCGAGATCTCTCGAGGAATGGCGACGATGGAAATTTTCAAATTACCGTTATGAAGTTCATTTCAATATCCTTAAGGTGATGGACAGATTCAACCCGTTTAAGTTTCTTCCATGCCGCTTAAGGTGAAGGGTATTATCCAAGACAGAATATGAATCACGAAATAAAGTTATTTGTCTTCTTTCATTGAATTTAAAGACATAAAGTAGATCATAACATTACACTTGATTAGTTTTGATGCCTAATTGACCAATAGTCGTCATCGGAATACTCGTGATCAAAATACTTGTCATTTTCTTTTAATCATAGCATGCAAAATGTGTGAACTTTCTGCCATACATATCCCTATTGTCCTTAAGAGCATGAGGAGTCTGAAAAAAGTAATGAACAATTTGTTAGTATTATATTGAGATCATAATTGATTTGGTTAGTATCTATTTGAGAGATACTTACATATCCATTGATGTCGAGCTCAGAGAAACAAAACTTGGCATTGTACAAATCAGTTCTAAAACAATCACAACGATCATAGAGTTGTTCGAATCTATACATGACCACGTTCCATGTTCTTCCACCTCCATTGACATCTAAACCCACAAAAACTTGGAAAACCCGGTTCCAAAAAGCTTCTACGGTTTGAGAAAAGTAAATTTTAGATGATAATCATGTTTCGTGGTAACCAACCACGCCCGAACAACCGCAACATCTTCCTTGGTGGACCAGCTAGTAGCCATGTTTGAGAAGTGTGAGATTTTTTGAGAAGATGAAGAAAAATGAGTTAGTTTGAGAATTGTGGGGTTTTTTGTTGAGAGAAGAGTTTTTTTTATATACAATAAACACCCAAAGGCTAGTGTAACGGCTAAATTTTAAAAAAATCTGTTTGTACACTGTTCAAACGGCTATTTATTCCTGCCAAATAAGGTACAAAATTGGTTATAATTCAGTAAAATCGGTAGATAAGTTTTTATACTTTCTACCGATTGTGGGTTTTAGAGAACAATCGGTAGTTAATTATGTTCCCGTACTACCGATTATAGCAAGACAAGTTCTATACACAAAAACAAGTATAATCATAGGATTAATTTGTTAAAAAACAACCGAATACAATGGAATTGGTAGATAAATTTGATCTTTAAACTACCGATTACAAAATGAAATTTTTTTTAAGTTTAATTCAATTCTGGCTACAATCGGTAGATATGTGATTTTGCAAACTACCGATTCTAAATCGATAGATAAAAAATTTCACCCACTACTAATTGTTTAATCGGTAGTAATTATTCTTCACGATACTGCCGATTATACTCTAATTTTGGCACATGTGTGTGTAATCGGTAGATACGGTACTCCATTATCTACCGATTCTGGGACGTCCATTGCATTAAATGCATGCAAAAATGATTATTTTTTTGTTAACGATCACAAAATATTGCATTAAAATTTGTCTATACCCACTGTTCAAAATATATGTTCAAAATCACATGATCAACCTAACTACTCACCATCCTCGGTCAAATCAATTGGGTCCTTGACAAAGTTTGTTAAACGATCCTAACACTCCATGTTGGACTCGTATTGCTTCAACCACTCCTTGCAATGGTTAGTTGGGAAGTAATCCGATCACCTACTCAATGTAGGTAATGGAAAATCATCCGTTAAACCGATAAAATGATTGTTATTAACCCATGTCATAACGATTCGTCTATCCTTGACCGACTCATCACAAACCGTCCTTGCGGGTGTAAATGTAACACTTAATCTCAAGGAAGCAGGACAAAAATATACCACGCAATTCAATACATCCTCTAAAAGATACCCATATTTCGGCATTACCATCTAATACTTGGATCCGATTGTCTTCAATCCGTTTCGGCATTTTACACGAGTATATAACTCTTTGAACTCTTATTATCTAACATGTCTATCTCTTTCTCTCATCATTTCATTATAGAATTCCTTATCCTCCAATAGTTGGGCGGCCATCTTATTTCTTAAATATTGACATTGGGTGATATTCTCGGTAACCGCCTCACTAAAGTCTCATATTTGTTTCGAAGCAACGTGAAAACCACAGTTGTCATCCCCATCGACATCGTCGGTGGACAAAACAAATGGTAAAATGAGTAGAGGGAGTTGTTCCAAATACTCATCGTATATTATATACGCACCTCAATTTAGTCTTCCGTGTATAGGTTGGGTTTGACTTAGTTGATAAAGAATCGTAGAGACCTTAGGTTTGGCTTGTCGTGAGCTTGGTCCACCTTGATGCTTCCTTGGACGACCCCTTTTCCTTAGAGCCGGCACATCTTCATACTCAGCTTCAGTATGCTCATACCTAGAAAGCTCTCGTTGACTAGATAACCATTCCTTCAACTCTTTTCTTTGAATTAACCTCGGTTTTTTGGTATTCGGCCTACCCATCACCTTTCCTTTCATTGGTTCTTCAACAACCTTTATATAGGGGTGAAGGGCTTCCTCTAAATGGTGCATTAATATTTGCTTTTTTGTCCCATTTGACGTAGAGTAACGCTCGAGTATTCGTGCAAACATCTCCGTCTCCACGAACGAATTACCATCAACCACCGGGGTGCTTGGAGTGAAAGATAATTGCTTCCAAAAGGGATGAATATCATTAATGTCAATCACTTCAATATACCTACCAAGCATGTGACAACACGGGAGTCCAATACCTATCATCGTCTTGCAATTGCAAACCGTAGTCTCATCATCGTGATCTCTGTACAACTCCAATTGTTGTATCATGAAATTTATTGCCCACCAAGAAACTTTGTAAACTATACCCCTTAGAAGATTTTTATGTTTTAAATATGCCAACGGGAATCTATGCCGACTTTTTTCCGTTGAACCGTAAATCTTAGTGAGGTCACAATTGGTGAACTCATGGATTGCTTCTTGGACCGACACAACCCAATTATGACTACTGACTAATATTTTTTTTAATCGGACATGGGACCCCTCTGCAATGCTTGTTGCCTCGTTCTTGAAGTTCTGATATTCATATGTCCATGCAAACACAAACTTATCCTTATGCGGTCCCAACCATTGTGTTTTGCAATACTTAACTGGTTTGGGATAGTTCTTGCCCCATTCATCCTCAAAGTTCTTCAAGTTGTATTCATAAACTTCCTCCGTCATCGACCAAACTAGCTTATCCCATGCTTTTAGAAATAAAGACCACTTTATTCCATCCTCGACCCACTTTTCATCAGCTAACCTTTTTTCTTCTTCTCGTTCTTCCAGGGTTAGTTTACTAATACGTTCATCCTCTTCCTTCGACCTCTTGGTACCTTTGTTTCATTTTTTAGCTTGGATATGATGTCTGCAATTGGATTTGATGTTGCATTGAATGTGCCACGTACAAAGCAAATTCTGGGATTCCGGAAACACTACCTTTATTGCATTCATCAAGGCTTGATCGTTATCCGTTACAATAACCCTTGGAAAATGATCGCCATTATAAATCGACTTTAATTTTTGCAACATCCAAATGAAACTGATATCGTTCTCAGCATCCATTAAACCCCACACCACCATAAATATGCATTTGTCCGAAGTGTGGCAACCAATGTTCAACAACGGCATGTTGTACCTATTTATATTGTAAGTAGCGTTTATCAACAAAATTTGATGAAAGCATTGAGCCAATTGGATCATCTTCGGATGTGCCAAGAAAATACGAATCACCTTACCATCCCTTTCTTCTTTTCTCAACGTGTAATTATGTTTCTCGGCTAACCACTCTGATTGTTATATAACCATTTGACCATCCCGTTCCGTCCTTTTGATCGTTGCTAGCGTCGACTTAATTGTAGACAACGAAGACAAGTTGTTGGGGTCGTCCGCCTTTATCTTAGATAGGATTGCACTCACTTTCATTACGTTCTTCATGGACTTCACCATCTCCATTTCCTTTGGTTTTAACTTGGCAACCATTACGTGCCCAACAAGACTTTCCGGATCTTCGTGGTTGTGACGACCATTAGCAACTCTAAACATTTTCCATACTTTATACCTTCCTTATCGTCGGGCTTACTGAAGATAATCTCAAATGGGCATCCAATCTTCTTTGAATTACCTCGGTATTTCCTCTACGTCTTCTTTACATATTTACGATCCTTTCCCACGTGACTCTTTTGCTCGCCACCTATCTCACAAATCATTTCAAATCGATCAACTCTAATACAATTGTTCTGAACTACAACGCACATCTTCTCTTTTGCCTTGTTGATAAGCCATTCCTTTTCCTCCGCCTTACTTCCAAATGTATTAATGCGCATATAAGAAAACAAATATCATAAGCCTAAGCATGTAACATGCATTCTTATAAAAAGGAAAGAGTGGGTAGGTAGCATACCAAATTATTTGCATAGTGTAGGGAAGTATCAGGACCCTCGTATGAAACATGATTAACCGATTCAACAATCTACATAAAATAGCAGTGAGTTAGACATCAACAATTGGTAGATAATTATATTCCCGTACTACCGATTAACTACAATTAGTAGTTAATTATATCTCCTTACTACCGATTAGCAATATCTGTAGTTAATTATTTTCCCGTACTACCGTTTATAGAAAGAAATCAAGACAAATTATGTACACAAAAACAAGTATAATCGGAGGTTAATTTAGTATACCTTAATTATAAAGTAATTTTTTCTTCTTCTTTTGAAAAATTACAATATTATCATCAAAAGAGAAATTGAACAATTTCTTCTACTGATTAGTAATCACAAAACATAATCATATCAGCTTATTTTCAATTATAAAATCAAACATCAATTATCATATCAAAAACTCAAACTAAAATCAATGTTCAAACTTTTTACCATGTTCTTTCATTCTTGCCCCAAAAAGCTAGAAAAAAAGTTTTAATCTTTGTTTGGCATGATATCTTCAGAATTTTTCCGACTTAACAATTTAATACATTATATATTTAGAGTAACAAGATAGTTATGTACAATTTTCACGAGAAAAATTCAGTTAACCAAAAATTCAAACCCTACAAATTCAACCAATTGGATTATTTAAACGACATGTAACTGGATTGTTTGAACGATATATATCAGATCAAAAACTTAAGAAATTATATATGACCTGAATCAAAAAGGATATACATTGCTTTCACAATCAAAATTACATTATTTATAAAGTGAAATTTGATTAAGCCAAACAAATTAATGTGAAAAAATCAGACATTAATACAAAATGAATCAAAAATTGAAGACATTTTGTTGATTTTTTCTATCTAGTCTAAATTTTTTTCACCAAATCATAAAAATGAAAATAAACCTAATGAAATTTTATGAATTTGAGGCCTTACGAGAGATTGGAATTGAATGAGGAGATGGTAATGAAGAAGGACGACTCTGTTGTTGGTGGTGGCTGTTAGAGACAGTTCACATGGGTCTTAGTTGTTTTCCATGTGTCATTCTTTGAGTGGTTATTACTTTTAGTGCACAATTATCTTTGACAACTTAGTTGTTGGGTTGTTAAGTGTCTGATTCTGTTATAGTTAACATAATTATTTTCTTCTTGCTTCTGTGTTATGCTTCACTGTAAAAGTATGTATTTGTTCTTTTTTCTTATTTAATGAAAACCTCATTCATTTTTAAATCTTATATGGTATCAGATACCAACCTGATCCTATAACCTGAAAACCCTAAAATCTAAAAACCTTTACAACCTGATAACCTTCTCTACCATTAATGGTGACAAAAACTAAAAATTCCTTAAGCGCATCAACTAGTGATATGAATACAATGAACAACCAACATCAACAATAATTCTATAAGTTTTCCACCATTACCACTATCAACAGTGCTCCGCAACCACCGTCACAAATGAATCAAAAGAACAACATCAAAATCCACCACCTCAAAACAATCATCATATTCCTATCAATCCACAACCATAATCTCAACACGATCATCAGAATCTTTTTTTTTTCAACAACAATTTTTTTGATTTCCTCAACTTCCATTTCAAAACATTTCTAATTTTGTTTCTGTCAAACTTGATGGATCAAATGTTTTAGTGTGGAAAGATCAGGTGTCTTTGATCTTGATCAGTACCAATCTGTTTGGTTTTGTAGATGGCTCAATTCCTCCTCAGTCTCTTTTTGTGTTTCAAAATAATATTCAAATTGCTAATCCGTTGTTCTTTAGAGTGGAGATCTATGGATCATTTTGTTGGTTGTTGCATCAATGTTAAACATCTTCCATCTCTTGCTACTGAACTGCTTGGGAAATCTTCAGCTCGTGATAAATGGATTCATACAGCAAAAATATTATGTGAACAATTCTTTGCCATGAAGAATATGTTACACTCTCAACTTTATTCCATTACAAGAGGTAGCTTGTCCATCTTTGATTTTCTATATCAGATTAAGTCGATTTCAGATTCTCTAGCTGAGATAGGAAAATCAGTTCAAGGTTCAGATGTTGTGGTGTATGCTTTGTCTGGTATGGGGGGAGAATATTCGAGTTTTGTTATTATTATGCAGGACAAGGAGACTCCATTTCCCTTTTTAGAATTGAGATCTAGATTAGTTAATCATGAGCAGTGGATGAAGATCAAAATGAGGAATCAAATGTTTCTTTAGTCAAAGATTCATCTGCTTCTGCGTTTTTTGTTAAGAGGTACTCTGATTATTCTTTTAAGAAACCATTTTCTGGTAACTATCAAACAAAATTTGCTCAACCTGCTTATAGTTCATCTGGACCTAATTTTTCTTTCAAGAAAGGGGAGTTTAATCCATCTCTTAAGTAAGACTTAGATTATAACTCAATTTCTTGTCAAATATGCAATCGTCATGGATGCTTTGCAAATAGATGTAGATATATATATATATATATGTATGCTACTGCTAAACCTTCTACTTCTGCATCTAAAAGTAAACCACAACCTTCGGATTATTGCAGAAGGCTTTTGCAGGTATTGAAACTTCTTTTTCAGTAAATCTCTGGCACGCTACTGAGCTATATAATTTTTCAACTCATAATGTTATTTCTACTACTGGTGGTCAATGGAGTGCAACTTCTTCTGGACCCGTTTGGATTCCAGATTCAGGTGCAACTGGTCATATGACTAATGATCCAACTCTTTTACATGATTATGAAGAATATGAGGGTCCATAACAGGTCATGATAGGAGATGGTAAGCTTCTTCCTATTACCTTGACAGGTTCTAGCAAAATTATACCTTTTAATGCTAATACTTCATTTGATTGAATAATGTGATATTTGTGCCTTCTATCAAGCATAATCTTTTGTCAATAGTTAAGTTTACAACTGACAATAACTGTTCATTTAAATTATTGCCTTGGGGTATGTGATAAAGTCTCTCCAGAATAATTAGATTCTTGCAAAATGACTTATGCACAACAATTTATATCATCTGAGGTCCATTCTTCTTAAATATGCTCATCACATTGCTGCTGCTGCTACAATCCTGGCTTCACCAACTCTATGGCATCAAACACTTGGACATCCTACATCCAAGATTATTCTGAAATTGGCAAAGTCTACAGTAATAAAACTTTCTAATAAGCATTTTGAGTCTGTTTATACTTCTTGTCAATTAGGCAAGAGTATTTGTTTACCTTTCTATAGTTCTTTATTTGTTTCAAGTTTTCCTTTAGCCTTAGTTCATTGTGATATCTGGGGAGCTTCTCCTGTATTATTTACACTAGGCTACATATGTTATATTTTTTTCATGGATGATTACAGCAAGTTCAACTGGATTTTATCCTATGAAGTTGAAGTCTGAAAGCTTGTCTTGTTTTACTCTATCCAAGAAATTTAATGGAGAATCTTTTAGATGTCAAAATTAAAGAATTTCACTGTGATGTGGCTTCTGAGTTAACTAAAAGATCTTTTAGATAATTTCTAAATTTTAATAGAATTTCATGTCCAAATTTGTATCAGCAAAATGAAGATACAGAAAGGAAACATAGGCAGATTACTGAGATGGGGAATACATTGCTTCTTAATGCTTCTATGCCAAAGTATTTAGGGTTGATTCATTTCTCAGTATAACTTATTTGGTTAATAAAATTCCTACCAAATTTCTGGATTACAAGTGTCCATATGAGGTTTTATTTTCAAAATTACCCGATTATTCATTCTTAAGAGTTTTTGGATTCTTGTATTTCCCTAATTTGACTCCTTATAGAAAGGATAAGTTGAGTCCAAGTTCATCTGTGTGTGTTTTTATTGCTACAACTTTTTCTACAAGGTCATCTGTGTCTGTTTCATTGCTTAATTCTTTTATTCAAATTCTTCAATATGAGTTTGCAATGAAAGATTTGGGTTCTCTTAGCTATTTTCTGGGTATTGAAGCAGTTTCAGATCATTCATCTCATACTCTTAGTCTTACTCAGAATAAATACTCTATAGAAGTGTTAAAAAAACATGATATGTTGGAATGCAAGCCTTGTAAGACTCCAGTGGCATCAACAAAAAGGTCTTCTTTGTATGATGGGACTTTGCTGCCATATGCAAATATTTCAGGTCTTTAGTGGGTGGTCTTCAATACCTGATTATGACTAGACCATATTTGAGTTTTGTAGTGAATTATGTTTCACCGTCTATGATCAACCCACTTATGTGTATTTGCAATTAGCCAAGAGAATCTTGAGGTATATAAAGGGTTCTCTGGTTTTTGGAATCAAATTTAAAAATGGAGATTGCTATATCCTCACTGTTTATAGTGATAGTGATTGGGATAGTTGCCATAATACTAGGCGTTCTACTGCAGGATATTATGTTTTTATGGGTAATAATCTAGTTGATTGGTCCTCTAAAAAGCAACCAACAATCTCTAGATCAAGCACAAAGGATGAGTACAAAGCATTGACTGTAGATGCTTCTGAACTTCAGTGGGTTTCATATTTGTTGGATGAGTTGGGATTGTCTCTGTCAGTTCCTTGTGTATTATATTGTGACAATCTAGGAGCATGAAGTCTATCCGCAAATCCAATTTTTCATGCTAGAACAAAGCATGTGGAGGTGGATTATCATTCTATTCGATACTTAGTTGTTACTTGTTTTATGAAGGTTCAATATATACCAAATCTACAGCAAAATTGTAGACTTGTTCACCAAAATCTTATCTAAGGAACTGTTCTCTACATTACAAAGAAAGTTTATGCACTATGTCAGTGCTCAGTTTAAG
>JAJJMC010028072.1:275533-312637 GCA_023531435.1 Papaver californicum
GCACAACATCCTTTGACAGCTTAGCCGTTAAGTTTTTAGGTGTTTGATTCTGTTGTAGTTAACATAATCATTTTCTTCTTGCTTATGTGTTATGCTTCACTATAAAAACATGTATTTTTTCTTCTTTCTTCTTTAATGAAAACCTCATTCATTTCTAAATCTTACAGTGACATGTATTGTTAGGTTTTCATAAGATAGAAGAATGTTAAATGCTTGATGAAACAAGCCACATCCATCACCAAGATATACAAGCCAAACAAACAGATTAACTAGGTTTAATAAGAGTACGGGGCATTTAAGTATTTTCAAATACAAAAAATAGACCTAAAATCTGACTTAACCTCAGACTTTGTAGAATGGAGACCAAAAATATAGTTTTATAAAATAGGGGCTAGAGTTTAAATGATTTTGTAAATGGGGGTGCAACCAAAATTGCCTATTGTTATTATTGTCTTTATTAAATTCTTCGTAACGGTTATGGTTTCACCCCTAAGACAATTCCACTGTGTATCATTATAAACTTAGTGTTAAACCTTGTCGAAAACAATAATACATGTGATTTGTAGTTGTGGGTGGGTTATAGTTATATTTTATGGATAGTTTGGGTGATATACGTCAAACACATGATCAATTGCCTATTTCAGGCAGTTTCCCAAGCTTATTATATTGAATGTCTACAAGTGTATTTGGAAGTGCCTTTAAGTATACTCCACGATATCAAGATTTCCTTGGGCCTTGTAGCCTGTTCGGCGATCATAAGTAAAATTGTTCTTCTTTTCTATAAATAAAAGTCGTTTTCAGAAGTCAAAAACAAAAACAATTACTTTATAAAAAATAAAAAATTTATGTCCAAGTTATATAAGCATAAAATAAGTTTGTATTAGATTAAGAAAAAATATGAAAGTTATCTATTTTTTTTTCTATATTATCCCTTTTTTTTGGTGAAAACTAGAAAAATTAAATTCTTTTTAGTGTAATAATATCATTAATAAGGGTATATATGGTAAAACTATCTAGGAATTAGAACTATGCATATCTAGATGAACAACCAAAATTAAAAACTATGCCTATATAACTTGGACGAAGGGAGTATTTTCTTTTAAAAATAATTCTAAAATTTTGTTCCCAACTTAATTTTTAACTATTCAACTTAGTCAAGTCAAAAATTACTTCTTAAGGTGTATCCAAATACTCTATCGATGAATCCAATAATAATCTCATGGGTGAGGTGTATTTTGAAATTCACAAACTGCAATTCCAAACTGTATTTTGAAATGACCAATCATCCCTAGCATTGATGAAGCGAACTGCCTCACTAGTGAGCCTACGCTTTAAAAATCTACATTAATCCCGAATATCACGAGCGTTGGTGGTGGTGCTTGTTTTTTGGCGGTTCTCCTCTTCATCTCAGATGATACTTTTTTTTTTTTACCTCTTTGGTGAGCCTGTATTTTGAACATCGACGTACATCGATCTCAAACAAGAAATGACCATCAATCGATAATTCTTCTTTCTTTTGTCAATAAAAAAGGAAAATAAGTAACAAAAAATCATACCTAGCCTCGACGTAGCGAATAGTCTCACCAGTAGAGTCGGGCCTGAGGCAACGTGTGGTATGCAACCTCACAAGGTCCAGCTCTGGTTAGGGCCTTTTTTTCCTTAATAGTGAACACCTTATGTCAGTTCCTATGCACCTCTCAAATGAAAAAATTTAGTCATGAGCCACTATGGACCTATCAAATGGAAAAAATAACTTCTTAACGCTCAAATTTGGAGGTTTGAACATTGCGGCGGAGTCTTTGTCGAGCGACAAAGACTATGTCGCTCGACAAAGTCTAAGTCGTTGGCGAAAAAGTCTCTATCGCTGGCGGCCAAGACTCTGTCGCTCGACGGAGTCTATGTCCCCAACGACTAACTCTTTTCAACTATAAATTCAACATTTTAAAACCAAATTTTTACACAAAGTTTTTCTACTTTTTCTACTTTCTACTCTAAGTTTTTCTACATTTTTTTTTCTAAATGGCACAAATTGCAACCTAACTTGATTTGGAAACACAACTAAATTTTTCTGGAGTCATTCTTGAAGCCGATATTAGTAAGATATGTGATGGTTATTAGAAAATAAAGAATGATAAAAAAAGTCTTCAAGTTTTAGATGTTAACCAAGTCAAATCTGCACCTAAAAGAAAAAGAACACAGTTCAAGACAATAAAAATGAAGGCAAAGAAAATTTGAAAGTTAGTTGTAGTATTTCTTACAAAAACCAGGGAAAATCTTCTCAAGAGTGCATCGAATGGAAGATACGTCAAATGAAGATAAACAGGAGGCCCAAGATTATCATAGACTTTTACTGATGTGTTTAACTTTATACTTCCCTAGTTTATATCTTGTAAAAGAGCGTAGTATAATAGTAAATTAACGTAATAGAGATTAGTGTTTTATTTAATTGAATCAAATTATTAATTAAGCTTGCAATCAAATTAACTTCTCATTTCGATCACGGGATTTTCATTATTGCAAATCCAATGACTACTTTTGACCAAGAGTAATTTCTTTTAGGGTTAATCGATGTTTGGTACTCAGGTTTTGACCAGGTTTAGTATTTGGTCTAATATTTGTCCAACGTTAGGGCTTGGTACCTGGACTGACGGTTGACCCGAGTTGATAATGTTAAATACTGACTCCTGTTTAATAATTTATTAAAAAATTTAAGTAAAAATTAAATATTAACATATTTACCATTGTACCCTTCACTTTCCTAACATTTAAATAATAACTTAAATATCCATCATATAGCCGCCCCTCCCATTAGAGAAAACCCAAGCTTTTATTCACAGATCCACCTCGAACCTTCTTCTATTTCTTTATCTCTCTGATTTTCACCCATCTCTCTCGCTGTCTTTCTTTTAGTCTCGATTTCTCTGTAGAACACGAATTTGATAAAGGATTTAGTTTCCAACTGGATAAATTACTGAGACCATCAACATATGTTTTAAGGAAAAGTGGATTAGGGATTGGTTGTGTATAAAGTTGTGTTAAGAAATGGAATTCCTGTTGCAATGAGAAGATTAGGTGAAGGTAGCGGAGAAAGGTATAAAGAAATTGTAACTGAAATTCAAGCAATTGGGAAAATTAAACATGCAAATGTTGTTAAATTAAGGAATTATTTTGTCTGATTCAGAAAACTAGGGTTTTGTTGTTGAGAAATCGGGTTTTACACGGAAGAGTGATTACTTATACTAAATCGAGGGTTTTTAAGAGTGGGTTTGAGTTTAATTTGAAATCGGCAGTGAAGGATCGAAAGTGGCTGGATTTAATGGAGTCTTAGGGTTACAATGGATTTGGGTTAATCTGTAAAGCTGTTGTTGTTGATGATATTGAAATCAAGGGAAGAAGAGAAGAATCCGGTGGTCGTTGTTGAAGTGGGTAGCCCTAAAAATTCATTAAATCCAACCAATTTCAACATCATCAAAGAACCATCACCATCGTTGTGATGATTTTGATTAATTATGTGGTGAGTTTTGTTATGGGTTGTTTGTTGATAACTGATAATATTGCTGGTGAAGATTAACTGTTAGGGTTTGAAAATGGATCTGAGTTGATGATTGGAGAGAATAAAAGGTGGGTTTGTGTTTGTGTTGCAGCTGTGAAGATTGTCTGCAGTTGGAATTGAATCTGAGATTCAAACCCTTAAAAAATTATGATGATCGATGGTGATGGTTAATTGGTCTCTTACATGCGAGCCATTGTTTGTTTATTTTTCAACCGTTGGATCTTAGACACACTTCAGGGCTAGACTTATAAACTCAATATTTTTACCGTTTTTTTATTTTACAAAATTAAATAAAGTCAGGTCATAGACAGTCAACTCGGATCAACCGTCAATCCAAGTACCAAACCCAAACGCTGGACAAATGTTAGACCAAATACTAAACCTGGTAAAAACCTGAGTACCAAACATCAATTAACCTTTTCTTTTAACATTCACGTAAATTCATTAATATAGTTAAATTAAACAGACTAGTTTTTGATTCAATTAATAATCTTCCTTACATAAAATTAAAATTACATATTATTTCCTGGTTGACTAAAAACCCAGCTTGTATCTTCGGGGTAGCCCTTTTGTGATAACATAGATGCTATAGTAGGTTGAGTAACATCAGGAGGTTGAGTATCATCATCATAACCTGCAAAAGGAACCGAAGAACCTGAGAACTGGATACCCAACGTCTTGAACGGGTTGATACCCTGATAAGGATCTTACTCTTGGAGTATGGGTATAAAGATTTGCATATATTGGACCATCGCCTGGAGTGGTAAGATCAATGTTTGCAGCATCATGTGTCATATGAGTTTATGGCATGTGTTATGGTGTGTCATCACTTCTATGACTACTTCTACGACTTTGTACACCTTGACTTTTTGACCTTGACTCGATTCATCTGGAATATCAAGACTCAATGTGTTGGTCATTTGGGTCAGCTGCCCTAAGTAATAATCCTCTATTTGCTTGGTTCTCCAATGATAATGGTTCAATCTTTACCGCAACTGTTGTTCTGTAGATTTTACCCCTCAATACGGATACGACCGTTCCATTGCTTGAGAAGTAATTGGAACAATGATATGTTCCCCTTGTAGATTAACACTCGACACCTCCAAATCAAACAGTGACATAACTGAGGAAGAAGATAAACCTCCCTAAACACTGGGATAAACGAAAGGAGCAGGTGTTGCTAGTGGATGTTGGGATGGAAGAAACTCGAAGTCAAGTGGTAATCTACCAATTGATGGCATATCCATCACTCCAACATGTTGCGTCTCCATAGCAATGGAAGGCTTGCGAATCTGGCTAAACCAGTGGAGATAATCATCATTGTCAATAGGGGCCACGACCAAGTCTTCAACATGTTCCCATGCTTGACCATGTTGCTTCAACCTATAGTAATCATCAAAGGAAATCTCCCCGCTTGGAAGTGGGTTGATTGCTTTTACTTTTCTCCCTTGAAGTTGTAGAAGGTTTCTTTCGCCAAAGTACTAAACACCTTTCCTAAATTGAGTATTCAAAAACACCGATCGATGTAAACTCAACAGTAGCATCCTTTGAGCAGGTTTACTATGATACTCTGGATGATTCGCATATGTATTAATAAAGTTTTGTCTTGTTCTACACAATAGTTGAATCCTTTGAGACAACTCAGAGTGTTGACCGTCATCGACCTTATTGGGGATCCAATTATTATTTCGGTACTTCTCTATAATTGGTAAAACAACATTTTGTTGTAGAAGAGCAAGTTCACCAACACAGACGTAAGTATACCACCAATACTGTGAAAACATTAGAAAATTAAATTAGTTAGTAATTTAACATTTAAAAAATAAAATGAAAATTAATTAGCTTTTACCTCTAAGATTCCCCCAAAACAATTCAAATTTGGTCTGGAGCTCGAGCAATCTCTGAGGCCTATGTTCAATGAAGATAACAATGCAGACCCCCTGTCATACCTTGGAGATAACTCTAACTTCTCAAGCGCATCGATAAACCAACATGTGTCACTGAGTTGACATTTGGAAAAAGACATTGCCCTAGCGCGCATAACACAAACACGCTTTCGAGCTCATCAAAGTGCTCAACTTTCTCATAACTTGATCATGTTGCACTTTTTCTCTATAGCGTTTTAAGAAAGCCTTTAACCCAGATACTCTGATTTCTGTGTCCTTCCTCATCAGCACAGTATAATACAAGGAGTTGTTTCCATCTATTTTGTGATCTCCACTTCTGTTGGTCAAATATAACCATATCTCCGTTGCATAGTATTCCCGTCAACATATAAATATCTAATGGCGTAACTCCTATAAACAACATTTTGAAATTAAATTTCGGCTATAAATCCTAAAGTTTGCATAATCAAAAGTTTGCACCACCTAATATTTGCATAATCTAAAGTTTGTATACATAAAATCAATAACAAAAATACAAAAAATTAATTAGAGAACAAACAAACTTACCACATTCGAAATCCTTAAAATAGAACGTATTTGTAGTTTTCCACCTACGTTCTAATAATACTTGAACAACAACTAACCTATGGTTCTTATTGTTTAAAAAATTAAATGATACCACAAATATCTCCGGACTCTCTCTTTAACTGCACCAGGGAGCCACTCATACACTGTAGCAAATTCAGTCCACCCATCTCTTAGCTTGGTAAACTGACTTCTCTCTTGATGGCATGATATATGATCATCCACTACACTAGTGCCCGCAAGCTGTCTAATATGTTGGAACCCCTCCTCTCTATCCTAATCCCAGTTCACTCCACTCTTTGGGCCGCCTGATAGTTATCTTTTTCTGTTTTTTTTTCTTACACTTATTGTAGCAGAAGATTTTTTTTACAGTAAAAACGTTAAAAAAAATTTACTTTAGAGGATTTTGATTGAATTGGATATGAAAATCTGAATGAAATAGTCTCTATTTATAAGCGGTAGAGAGTCAGTCATGCCGACGTAAACTATGTCGCTTGACAAAAACCTAGTCGCTTATTGCTTCTCTTATAATGGTGCATCCTGTTTGCCCAGCCACATAACTAGACAAACAAATCCATTTAATATGGTTGTATAGGAACTGACCTTAATACCCCAGGCCTATTTTATTTTGTTAATTAAAATTCTCAAAAAAAAAAAAAAAACCTATAAAGAGATTCCATCCAATGATCCAAATGCTCCTTGTTTATTTTAGTTCGTTTGGGATAGGATTTTAAATTAGACAATTCTATATAGTTACGAGAAATGAGATTAACTGTATGTCTTCTTTAATTTACAGTTGAAAACTGACATTTAATCTCCAATTCATTCAAAATACGATTTAGTATCTAAAATTGAAAACAACCTAGTTTTGTTACGGATGCAAATCGTAATAATATTTAAAAATAGTTTTTCACATACTTATTGAATGCATGTGTTAAGAACACCACCTTTTGTCCCATAAATATAGTAGAGGAATCCAAGTTGTGCAGTTTAAGACTAAAAGCGGTGTATCTTTCTTTCGTCGTATCCGTTTCTAACTATAGTTAATTGGTTATATAATTCTTAAAATTATTTTTTTGGGTATAAAAGATAAGTAATATTTAATATTATTTTAATATCTAAGAATCTAAAGGATACTGTTTAAATATTTTAAACTGGATATTTGATCCAAAATTTTATAAAATTTTATTTTATTATAGCTGACTTAAATACCCTTTCGTCTCTCCATACCATCAATTATAAGTACATACGTTCATTTTCCTTTCATTGAATTGTATATCTTGGGTTTTGTAACTAAAGCCCTTATCGGGGTTTCAAGTTTTATAGTCTGAGATCCAAATTCTTCAACTTTTATGGATGATTTTGGTGATCACGATCATGGGTTGGCGTTGACGAAGATCCTTCTTTGGTAGGAAGTGATCCATTTGCCATTAGAGTTAAAATAGTAAGACCAACGACAACAGTTAAACCACCTATGAAATTTCTTCTATAAATGGAGTCTGATTTTGACTCTTCAATTTGACTATTTTGTTTTTTCTTACACCATATTCTAGAAAAATGGGTTTCCTTTTTATTGTTGAAAAAAGTAGTGGAAGTAATAGATGATGACTTTGTTAATTGTGAGTTATGGGGAAGATATGTAGAGGTTGAAGAAGAGAAACCATAGGTTGTGGGTTTTGATTGAGTCGCAAAAGAGGTTAGAAAGGTTGGGTCGAGATCAGGAAGCTAAAAAGAGCGAAAAAAATCAATTCAGAAAAATTATGTGTTGCTGCTGCTGAAGAAGACGGGAAGAACAGAGAAAAGGCAACAGTTTCTTCAACCTATCAGCAACGTTTATCTCTAGGTTTGCAACGTTTATCTTCAGCTGCAACGGTTTCTTCAACCAATCATCAACGTTTATCTTCAGCTTTGCAACGTTTATCTTCAGCTGCAACGGTTTCTTCAACCAATCAAACGTTTATTTTCAGCTTTGCAACGTTTATCTTCAGCTTCATTGCAACAGTTAATCTGTAACACCGGAAAACGTTGCAGATTTCCTATTTTATTATTTTTAGCTTATTTTCTTCTTCTCAAGCACTTTTGAGCCATGTATCAATCTTTTGAGAGTGTTTTGAGCATGATGATACTAGTTTCATACTAGTATAAACATGGATGAAAACTAATTCAAGTTAGGATGCAACCAGATTCATCATTGCTATTTTCGAATATTTTTTTTCAATTTTTATTTTAAACCAGAATGCAACCAGTTTAATCCTAGCTATTATTCGAATATTTTTATTTTCTTAGTTTAAATCAGGATGTATCCAGTTTCATCCAAGCTATTTTTTGAATAACTTTTTCTATTTTATTTTAATTCAGGATGCAACCAGTTTCATCTTAGCTATTTTCTTTCGATTTTTTTTTTGAATTTACTATCAACAATGGATCTTGTTTTGTAGATAATTTAAAACCCTTTCCAAAAATATAAGTTTTATTAAAATCGGATATATATTTTGAAAGTTATGAATGTTTTTGTGATTTGTTTTTAAATTGGAAAGAGAAAGGATAAAAAATAAATAAATATAAAGATGAGAGACATAATTGTTTTGTTTTTTTTTTATCTATTTCATCCATTCTTTATTTTTATATGTCCTTTAGAACCATAACTTAGGGAATCTTGAATAATAGACCTATTTTTCCTTCTAACTATTAAGTTTTTCATTGTTTATTTATAAATATATATATTTGTGAAATCAAAATTATTATCACTAGTCATGGACTCATATGTTGCATAAGTTAAATTCTAAATTAAAAAGAATTGATGTATTAGTAAAAAAAGTTATTGTAGAAAAAAAAACCGACGTTATGGAAGGTCATATAGTCACGTTCGCATAGGGTACTTTTAGACTCAAAATGGGCTCTGCTCATCAGCAAGCTTGCGCTTCGAAAATCTACGAATGCGATCCCAATTAAGAAATGATCAATCCTAGTGAACTTGCGTGATGAAGTCTGAATCATCTATCTTACCATTTGATTAACAACACTTGCCTGAAACAATTTTTGAAAACAAACGGACACGGATTTGACATCAAAGTTCACAAAATCAAACACCACCACCGCAGCTCTCTACGACTCTACCCCATAAATCCACGTCAAATCTTAACTTGTCATACACCACCAAAACAACCAGAAATAACAATTTAATCATTTTCTTATATTATACTACTTTCGTTTCAGGAAATTTTTTTTTATCACTTTTTTAAATTAATTTATTTTTAAATTAAAATATTTAATCATTTTCTTATATTATACTATTTTCGTTTTAGGAAATTTTTTTTATTACTTTTTAAAATTAATTTATTTTTAAATTAAAATAAAAAAAATAATAATACAATTTTTCTAGAAATGAAGGGAGTATTAAATCCGCAGATCACTTCCTACCCCAACAAACAGCCTCTCACCACTCTATAAAGACATCGATCCACCTCTTATCGAAAATTACATAGTTGCTCTGATCATAATAATCATCAACAAATTGTTGGTATTAAGCGTTTAATTTTTCGAAAACCAATCTCCAATTCAAGTTGGGAGTACAATCTAGGGCTTTTTCAATTTGTTGCAATGTTAATAGATTTAGGGGTTTTTCTGTAATTAGTAATGTTGCTTCTGATATTAGACACAATTCAACTTCTTCATCTTCTTCTTCAGTTGACGGTCATTTCAATGAGAAAGGTTTTGAGAGAATTTTCATTCATGGTGGAATCAATCTGAACAAGCCATTAGTAGAAGGTGTAGAAGTAAAGGATAAACAGGTAATTATAGAAAAAGAAAAGCAGAACCCTAGTTTAGAAAATAGTAGTGTACAAAATACAGAGAATTTAAAGAATTTTAGAAAAAGAGATTTGTCAGAAATTGAAAAGGAAGCATGGGATTTATTAAGGGAATCAGTAGTAGAATATTGTGGTAGTCCAGTTGGTACTATTGCAGCTAATAATCCTAATGATAAAGTGCCATTGAATTATGATCAAGTCTTTATAGCGATTTCATCCCATCTGCGCTTGCCTTTTTACTTAAAGGAGATGGAGAAATTGTTAGGAATTTACTTCTTCACACTTTGCAATTGCAGGTAATTTTAATCGTAATGTTTGTCGTATTCCTCTCTTGCATGTTATGTGGTTCTTGATTTTAAGTGATTGGTGAAGTGTAAATTTGAATGTTGTTGTAATCTGTTGTTCAGAGTAGGGAAAAAACAGTGGATTGCTATAGCCCTGGGCAAGGGTTGATGCCAGCAAGCTTTAAAGTTAGAACGGTGCCACTTGATGGAAATGCGGGAACAACCGAGGAGGTTTTGGATCCGGATTTTGGTGAATCAGCTATTGGTCGTGTTGCGCCTGTTGATTCTGGTTAGTAATGTAACTTACCTATGCACACATGTAACTGTTAGTAACTCACTTATTTCTGTTTAGTTATCATGTATAACATATTATGTAACAAACCATAAGGAATGATTACTGCTCAAGTCCAATCTTAGTTGGTTTTGACTTGTGTAAATATTGGATATTTGTTGAAATGGGTAAACTATAAGGAATGATTATATTGCCCAAGTCTGATCTTAGTTGGTTTTGACTGTGTAAGTACTTGATATTTGTTGAAATGGGTAAAATGCTGAATGATGTTACTCACTTTTTAATTCCTACAACAGGGTTATGGTGGATTATTTTGCTGCGAGCATACGGAAAGATCACTGGTGAGTACTCGTTGCAAGAAAGAGTGGATATCCAGACGGGAATGAAACTGATTTTGAATTTATGTCTAACCGATGGTTTTGCTATGTTCCCTACTCTGCTAGTCACTGATGGCTCCTGCATGATAGATCGAAGAATGGGTATCCATGGCCACCCCCTTGAGATCCAGGTAAGGTTACCAGTTTAGTTTATTATGCTTTATTTCCACCTGTACTGGTGTGTTTTCATTCTGTTTTTTTCCTTGTATACTTTTACTTGCACATCTTTTGTTTGTTTAGCTGTATTAGACAACACAATACCACCTAAGAGTAGTAATTATGAACACATGAAAGTAGTAATTATGTTCTATTGTAGTTGTGTAAATTATTAGTCAGGGTTTCACCACTAAGCATTATATGTTTTCAATCCATGAGAAAACCATATATTTTGGATAGGATTTGAGAAAGACATTACATTATAATAGCTCTGGTCCAAGGCTGGGTTACATTTTTAGCTATAATTGTACCTAGTCTGCACCTTATTTAGCTCTGATTCTTCCCCAACCAAATCTTCATTGTACTTATCATATAAATTGACAATGTTCCATTTCACAGGCCTTATTCTACTCAGCTTTAAGGAGCTCCCGAGAGATGCTGACAGTTGATGACGGATCCAAGAATCTTGTCCGGGCAGTCAACAACAGACTAAGTGCATTGTCTTTTCATATCAGAGAGTATTATTGGGTGGATATGAAGAAGATAAATGGATATACCGCTACAAGACTGAAGAATACTCTACAGACGCCATCAACAAGTTCAACATATATCCTGACCAAATCCCAAGTTGGCTGGTTGATTGGATCCCTGATAGAGGTGGTTATCTTGGTCAGCCTGCTCATATGGATTTCAGGTTCTTCGCACTGGGTAACCTTTGGTCGTTATCTCATCTTTGGGTACCAAGACAGAACCAGGGTATTCTAAACCTGATGGAGGACAAGTGGGAAGACCTTGTCGGTCATATGCCCCTTAAGTTATGCTACCCTGCCTTGGAGTATGATGAATGGCGAATAATCACTGGTAGTGACCCAAAGAATACTTAAGTATTTTCTTCATTGTATCTGTAGTTTCAGTTAAGTTTTTTCAATTCTTTTCTCTGGAAAGAGTGGGAACACAACCTAATTTCTCTGATATTGATTGTTGTAGACCTTGGTCATACCATAATGGAGGATCTTGGCCGACACTCATGTGGCAGGTATGATGAATCTTATTGTCAAACTTCAAGTCTGAGGTTCTTTTAGTATATTTTATATGATTTTGCCTCCTAGGTTTTAACACTATGCTCTGTTTTGTCAGTTCACATTGGCCTGCATTATAATGGGGAGGCCAGGTTTAGCAAAGAAGGCAGTAGCTCTAGTTGAAAAGAGAATCTCGGAGGACAAATGGCCGGAATACTATGACACTCGAACTGGAAAATTTATTCGTAAGCAATCACGATTATACCAGACATGGACAATTGCTGGCACTTAATCTCGAAGATGCTCTTGGAGAACCCAGAAATGGCTTCGTTATTGACTTGGAACGAGGATTTAGAGCTTCTTGAAACATGCATCTGCGCATTAATCAACACATCTAGGAAGAAGTGTTCTCGTCGTGCTGCTAATTCGCAAATCTTAATCTAAGTATGATTCACCTTTATCTTCGACTGTATATATCTCTGAAATGTCAGAAATAAAACAAAATTACAAGAAAAGCAGAAAATTGTACACATATAGATTACTGACGCCCCAATTTTTACAAGGCGTCTGTAGTTTGTTTTCTGTTAGATATTTTACTTTTGGTGTTCCATTCAAAATTTAGTTAGTATAGTTATAAGCTAAACAATAATGTACTGGGATTATCCTTTTCTTGCGGAATTTATATAGTAATGTATTCCAGGGTTTCTTTTTCATTTCTGAAGGTTAATGGTTCAAGTTAATTCTAATAACTGTCCTTCTGGCGGATTAAGAGTTTTTTTGGGTTTTGAAAGTATTGCCCTACGGAACATCCTAACATCTTATGCATAAAAGAAGGTAGAACAGGATTCCCAGCTCCCTTCCAACCGACTTGCTACACAGAAATCTTTACTTCAAGATAGAAACTAGACGTTGTGACATGATTTCAGGAGTATGTTAGTTATTTTATATCGGCAAACTCTCCTCCATGATACGGCCTACTTTAGTTTTTACTAGGTTTGAACCCGTGCCGTAACGGCACGGGCTATAAACTTTAGTTTTTATTAGATTTGAGTTGGTTTTATTAGTGCTCATATCGATTATCGTAGAGCAATGACATTTATTAAGATGGTTAATGGTTTAGATTTGTTAGATTCATAAATTATTTTATTTTCTTGAAAAATATTATATTTATAAATTGGATGAGTTCATAGTCATTTCTGAGTTACCATAATTAACATATGCACTCCATTTCTAACATCTCTTGGACCTATCCATACCAATTGTAATTACCTGATTAATAATATATGCACATATCATTAAGTTTGTAATGTTTTATTTTGTTTACTTTTTTCATACATGGTTAGTACTACATTAAGCAACTGTTGTTTTCAATACAACTTCATCAACTGATTCAAATGCAAGTGATTATTGTCTTGATAGGACTCAAGAAACACGAATTAATAAACAACTTTACCAACGGATTCAAGTCCAACAGATCAACTGAATATCAAAAACATTCTTGAGAATATCTCCTAATACCATTTCCATTCACATTTTGCTACAATTTATTGAGATCATCTTATAATATCATCTCCTCACATTTTGCTATAATTTCTTCGCTGCAAAAGCTAACTGCATGATTTCTCTATAAACCATAAATAAAATCTAAGCAAATAAAATAATTAAAGCCTGAAATGCTTTTTAAAGAAGCTTCAGAAATCAACACCAGTATCACCAAATCGATTTTTTAAATCTTATAGATATGGCTTGGATGAACTCAAGAAAAATAGTAGAATAATTAATAACAGGAGAAAGACAAATAAGCTGAATACCAAAATGTAATTTACACTTTCAGTATTTAGCCATAACGTAAAAAATCAAAAATAACAAAGAGAGTGACTATTTGTTCTCAAAACGAAGAAATCAGAAACGAGAAAGCTAAACATTTTAGAGATCGATGAGTGACTATTCTTTGCACCATCCATCTTTTCGTTGGCTATTAAACCCAACTGTAAACAATATCATCTTATTACAAACAAAAGGGAAATGCTTGATATGTAACAATTGGAAAAATCAAGCAATAGAATAATTACTACCGCATATAGTTACTGAATCATCTTCACATAAGACTTGATATGTGCAATTATCCAGGTGTCATGCATAGGGTGCCCAACTATTATTTCCTCTTTAGTAAGTGATCGCAAGTTTAGAAGATGTGCCAATTAGGGAAATTTTTTTTGAGAAGACTCAATGAATCAAGTGTGCAACATTTTGTACTTCCACATTTACAATAAGTGAAACCAATAATTTTAGTACTAAAAAATTACCCCTCTAGGTCAGTTCTATTCCCATCAATGACGTGGTATATATCCTGACCATTTATAAAAATGGTTCTAAACAACAATTCTAATCAAATACTTATATAAGAGTAAAACAATAAAATGGATAAGCGAAATCGAGGAAGAAACGAAATCTCTTACCTTGTTTATTTTTCTGTCCACTTAAGATGGACTCATGGCTTCATAAGTGGATTGATCACCCAGAGAACATCATAAGAAACAAGCATTCAGTATATGTTGGTGGTTTTCAATTGTGCTTGGTCTCACAACCACACTTGCAAATGCAATGACAACTCAGTTAAATTAATAATCTTTGCAAAAAATTTGTTATTTTTTAAAAACACATCAATACTAAACTATATGTTGAGAACATATTAAAATTTTTAATAACTTTTCTGCCTAGTATGCATCCAACCTAGGTGTGGTAATGTTCAAGGAAGTGCTCGTTGTTTGTTGGGATTTGTTGCTCCTTGTCAAGAATCTGATTTTACCTACATAAACAGAAATCCGATTGATATTCTAACTGTAACTAGTCGATGATTAGACATTAACATCTGATTGTTATTCTTTGTGAAGTGCCATTGTCCAAGGAAAACATACTCCAAGGAAGGAAAATTAGTTAACATAGAAAACATGATATGAAATGTGTATGTCCTATACCTTCGTCCTCTAAGAGTTTAAGTAGATATATGAAAATCAAACTCAAATTAGTAGATATATAAAGAGAAAAGACATGCTTTACATCCTTTATAACATTGTGTGAACTGTTTTCACTTTCTACTGTGTAATTTATAGACAAAGAACATACGCAAGCAACATCTGGTTGTGTAGATTTGAAGCTATCAGGAGAGAAATGCCTTCCTTTAAAATGATGCATACCACTAACTTGCACCCATTTGACCACAGAACTTGATGGTTCTAAACCAAACGACACCAGCAAGATACGCCCATAAGCAAAAGAGCTATTGGAATTCCACCAATGTAAAATGAACCTAAGTATACATAAGCACCTATATGCTACGATCCACGTTCTTTAGCAACACCTGCTACAAAACATGCCTGATCATGTGACGATAAAATTTTACTGGAATAGTTTTCTATTAGAGTAGTGACGCCTAATTAATTACCTTTAAGGACACCTCGTAGGCCGTCCAAGATGGTCGATAAACAGAGTAGCAGAACAATAGCTGTCATATAGTGTATTACTTTCTTTCCGTTGCTGGAAGCATGTCCCACAATATCATGAAATAAAAAGTGCTTATCTTACTATAACCATCTTAGTTCCTACTATAATCATGACAGTCACTGGTATCATGGAAAGCTAGAGATCAAACCTTACAACATCAGCAATTCCAAATGGTATCATGGAAAGCAGTGAGATAGTTGTGAGACTGTTCATTTCACAAACATAATAAAACATTTTTTCAATTGTATTGAATTTGAATGACGTTGAGTTGGTATATTAACGTATATCGAAATAATGTACAATCATACCACATGGAGAAAACTGAAGTTTTAAGTTGAGGATTAGTTCAAAATATTGATCCTCAGGTTGAACGACGCCATCGTTGCGTACAACTAGTCTTCCCTCTGATGGGTAAGGAATCCGAGTCCCTTCCAATTTCCATATCGGAGGAATTATCCTCTGGCTTTAGTATCAAACTACATATCTCAGATGAGTTACTTGATCCCGATTTCACTTTTGTAATTGCTTGGCTTGTCTAGGCACCTTTATCACCTGTTGATCTTTCTAAATATTGAAGAGTTGCATGGTATTTTCTCCTGAAGATATTAACCAAACTCCTTGTCATACCCATTCTCAATAGATATTAAGTATTAAAAATAGATGATCATATAAATCATCTTATTGTTACTTACTTGCTCCATTTAAACTATGGAAAAGTACATTCAACACACTGTTGCAAACTCCAAGTTACATATTGGACCCTGTTACAACAACTACAATTGAGGTTTGTTCAATGTCATGTTCGTCCAAGTTATAACTTATCTCTATTGTGGAGTCACTGATGTAATTTTAATATAGTGGTAAAAAGGGTTTGATACTCATACTTGTGAAGATTCGATTTTTAAACTTAATTTTTAGTAACTAAAAATAAAATAGATTAAAGTAAAGTTGATTTAAAATTGATGGGAAGAACTAGGACTAAGGATTCCACCATTCGCCAATTTTTCAAGTGGTAAAAAGCTAGCAACTCATGTATTCAGTTTAATCAAAATATTGCCAAAGTTAGGTTTTCAAAATAATAATAGTAAATCGTAAGCATGAGACATCAAAAGCAGTAAACCCATCATGACTCATCAAAAGAAAACACAACTAATTGATAAAAACCATTTTTCCAATTTTAATTCAAAGCAAATAATTATAAAAAAAAATTTACCACTTTATTATTGGAAAAATAGCTTCCTCCATCGCCCCAATGATGGTGATTAGCTCATCATGTTGGAAACACTCTCAAAATAATTGTTCATAGCTCAAAAAGTGTTTACAATGATGATATAGAAGTAACACAGACGATTTGATACGCTTATAAGCATTACAGAGAATGTTTCCTGTGTTGCTGAAGAGAAAAGTAAAGAGAAACAATAAAGTACGGTTCCTGACAACTTCAGAAATTTAAAGGAATATGCAACAGAAACTGTGACTGTTCTCTGGGGCCTTATGTTCTTAATGTGTTCTTCACCAGCAGATTTTTTCTTCTTCCTGGAAACTTTTCCGGCTGCTCTCGCTTGCTTGTTTATTGATATTCTTTGCTATTTATAGGATTAGTGAACCCTAATAACTCTTCTTAACCGATTAGAACACAAAGAACACTCCAAATCTTTGTTAATCCGAATCCGATAGTAACTTTCTTTTCCGGCGTGTCTTGGCTTTTCCAGCAAATTCTACAGCGTGAATCACTCAAACTTGACGTGTTATGTTATCTTTTGAGTGCTGAATCACTTTGGGATAGAAAGAACACGTTTTAAATCCCTTAATCTTCGGTTCAAAATTACACAATAACTCTTCACGTAAAACTTGTCTTTTCCCGCCAATTTATGAATTTTGAATTTAAAGAAGGGGTGCCCCCAATCCAACTGGCGGGTGCCTTTATCAATTTTGCTGGGTGCCATTAGTAATTTTCCCGGGTGCCTTTATCACTTTTCGAGCCGATTTTTCCATAATTATTTATTTCTCAAAAATACCTACAAAGACATAAAAACTCGTAAATAGTATAAAATCAAGCACTAATAAAATAGATGATCGAGCACAATTTAGACACAAAAATATGTCTATCAGTCACCCCACAGAGTAATCTTTACACTAGCACCGCTGCCGCAACAAAGTAGAAGCTCAAGATTAACCCCCACTACTATAATAGCAGAAGAAATCTGGAACATGTTGACTATACCCCCCAATATTGCAGATATTTTATAGACAGTTTAGTATACTTGTACCTGAAATTTTGAAGAATGAGGTCGCGCAAAATGGATCGTTGTCCATTTGCTCTCTTAATTTTTTGTAGTGTTGTTAGGCTGGTTAGAACACCGCCAACATATGGTCCACCATAAGAAGTGAAAAAATATATATTTTGGTTAATGATAACATGTACAAACAAAAGAAAGCTACAAACAAAGACATCCACATAACTCAGTCACTGGTTGGAATTTAAAAAAAGGTTTAAAAGATATTTCATTATGTTATAAAATATATACGAATAAGTGAAACTTAAGAAATAATATTATACTCTTCAAAACATTAAATTTTAATGGCTCAATGTAAATCCTAACCTGCATACTGAATGCAACCATTTGAGCACTGTGCATTCAAGTAATGGTTTGTAATAGAAAGAGTCAAGCTTGTGTGCCTTTTCATTAGTTTCTTTTGAGCATGTGTTCCAGATGCCCTCCATTTTGTTCTTCTCTATGGATATCATCCACCTCCAAAGCTATAAGAGAAACTATACTATAACACAAAAGGTTAAAAAGACTACTTGCAAGTTAACACTGTTCTTACAGTTTCTACTGCCAAGAAAATATCAACAGCTCCCACAGTCTCATTGAGATTAATTCAACTCCAAAAACAAATCAACATTGGTTGTATATTTCTCAAAGGATGACTAAATTATACTGTAGTGTCAGAACTGAACAAAAACTAAATTATCGATGGCCAAAAATAAGAAAGGTTAGTAAATTACTCTTAATTCATCCATTCGTTCATAAGGAAGATCCAATTATATGGTGTTTTAGTTGGTCACATGATTATTTTTTTGTCTTAAATTAACACTTCACCATACTCCAAAACTACCAAAAATTTATACCTCACAATACACCACAGATAATACTGCAAGCCCATGTATAATTTAGAACACTCACTCAAAAGCATTTGTAAAAAACATCCAGTTAACCAATAGAAGCATCCGAGATGCATAACATGTAAGTAAAAAAGTCATGTTTATTCTCCAATTTCATAGATTTGTTGATAATGAGGCATAACATGTAAGATAATTAGTAATAACTTATCAGTCTTACCGTGGAAGTATGATTATGGGATGACTTCATCTGATAACTGCGGCTCTAACCATTGCAAAACTTGATATTGGGTCTTGTCTTTTCTTGAATGAATGGACTCACAGTTACTCATAACCTAGGTATTAGCAGTAAAGAAAAGAAAATCGCAAAATCAACTTTTGAACTGAAAATCATATATCAAAAGCAACACAAAAAGGAAAACAGAAAAGAAAAGAACACACCAAATCAACTTTTAAGGAAAAAAGAACATAAATCATAAATCAACTTTTCTTGGTTTCGCAGTTACTGCACGTCAATTGAAGAGGCAGTCTTTAGATATCGTATTGAACACTTTGACTATCGTCAGACCTTTAAAACACTTGAATGTATATGAATTTCAATAAGACCCAAACCCTCATTATCATGAAGTTCTTGGCTATGCCACGTCACTCCATTTGAGGAAGAATAGCCAACACAGTGTTTTGGCCATTGTTATATACTCATGCCTATCATGGGTTCTAGTGGTGTTGGTAAATCCATATTTCTTGACGCACCTTTTCGACTACACTGTAAGCACTAGTAGATTCAAGACATGATGTGGGTTCATCAAGGAATAACAGTGAGGGTTTGTGAATTATGTCAACTCCGATGAAAGCCCTCCTTCCCTCCCCACCCGAAACTCCTATCCTTCCTTCATCACAAGTAAATGTATGTTTCGTGCTCTGTATATTACCATCTCAGCTATAATTAGAGACGTTGATAAATCAGTAGTATTAGAATGAAAATTCAGATGCTGCCACCAAAATTAACCTTTCAAGCACATTTGTTATTCTAATGTAGAATGAATATCCTTTAGGGAGAATAGACGTGTTACTGACCTGCAAACCAAGTTGTTCTATAACTTCGTAGAATCTAATATTCTTTTCAGCCTTTCATATTAAAGGAGAGAGCCTCACTTCCACCGCAAACATGAAGGTTTCATATACTGTAGTAAGTGAAAAAGTTTTAGTACCTGTAACTCCAGACCCTGCGATATTCTGTGAAAACCAAATATTATTGCATCTCTTTCTCTTAACCATATTAACGCTGCATTCGTCCGATGAATTCGGCCTCTTCAAACTCTTCTTCTCTTCTTCCAGAACACATCTCCAACCCCTCTCCTTCCCTCCCAAATCGACGGCTGTGGAATGGAAAACGAAGGCGGTGGACGTTTTTTGTGCCTAATCGAACAACTTCCATATGATGAGGTTATTTCTCCCTGGAAATATATATAACAAAAGAAAAAATTTAGAGCCATATTTGTGCATGAGTATTCACATCTGAAGTTTGATAGAACCATCGTGGATGTTTTATTCAAAACAAATTTTCTCTTCGATTGAAGAGCCAATTATCTTATTTCCTCTGCCCACTTTAGTACCATGAATTCATATGGTAGCTCCAGTTTCCTAATATTGATTATGATAAAGAATTAACTCAAAGTATTTTGCGAAGATTTTGTATGCAAGACTTAATGAATTGCATTGGTTGAAATAATATTAAGATGAAAAGCAGTTTTAAAAAGAATCCAACTACTTTATCCAAATCTATTCACCTCAAAATGCTTCGGAGTATGGCTTCTAGGCCCTAATCAATATCACGCCAATAAAATTATATCCAAGGTAACGTGTTAACCTGCACAAGAAATAAAATATATATCACATTTTCTAGTATCAATCTTTGAAACCTGATAAATTTGTTCAGAGAATAATCAATATATAGATGAGTAGAAATAAGATAGTATATAACAACTATATAGAAATAAGTATCCATCTAATAAATTTCCCTTGATTATGTATAATTACTTGTGAACATGAGTTTTAGTTCGAAGAAAAGTGAACAATGATTGACTCAAGATATAATGTCTTGTATCTGTAAGGCTGCACAGGAACCGACCCGAAAAACCGCATCCGTCCGAACCTGATAAAATCGTAGGTTTTTTAACCGAACCCGTCCGCCACGGGTTGGTATACGGTTTTGAAAATCAAAAACCCGGTTACTACCGGTCGGTTTACGGTTTTAGTATAGCACCCGCCCGAACCCGCCCGTATAACCCGATTAATATGAGCCATTGATTGAGATTAAAAGTATTCATCCTAGCCATCCATATAACATTCTACTTACTTACCAAAAGAAAACCTAATCTTTTCAATCCATTCCATCTCGTTCTCTTCCCCGCCTCCACTCTTCTCCACCTTCACTCTTCAACTGCTTGATTCGAAAAATGATGTTTAATCAATTTATCTCGTTCACTCTTCTGCTTGATTAAGTATTTAAGTTTCATAGTTCAGTTGAATCAATCCACTTCTACTGTTCAGTCTTTTCTACTACGACAAATTTGGTCCTTCCTGTTTTACAAAGTTGATTACTTAATACAGTTAAAATTCCATTGAAGTTTCTTGCTCCTTCATGTTCCCTGTGATTGAAAGCTTAGCAAATTTGGTCCCAGAAAGGTAATTCTAAAACTCTCTCTTTTATCACTTTTTCTACTTTTGATTGGAAATCAGTTGTGAATTATAATAATTCTAAGAGTATTTCGTTCGTTATTTTCAAGTTGCATTCCTTGAACACATTAACATCCATCACTAACAGAACTTTTTGAAGTACATAATTTTGAAGTGTACGATTTATAGTTTGATGGTTTATTATCTTTTTTTTGTTAGGGTTTATTGTCTTTTTCGTTTTGCTTCATATACACCCACTTTGATTGGAAACTACCGGTGAACTATGATTCTAAGGGCAATGCACTTGTAATTTTCAAGTGACTCAAGTTGCATGCATCGGATACATTATCTTCCTTCACTAATAGAATGTTGGAAATTGTTTGGTGTATTTAAATTTTTGCATCAAATGTTGATCCTACAGAAAAATAGGTGTTATTGATGTATCCACTTGTCTGTTCCATTTGTCCATAATGGTATCGAATTTTCAAGAGTAGTTTTGTAGCTTTTATATCCGTGGTAGTCAATATGTTTTGCAAAAGTCTGGAATTATGGTGTGTACTGCAGTTGATCATGGTTGATAAGTTGCTAGAAATTTTATTTGGTAGATTATTGCATTGCTTGTATCAAGGGTCTATATGATGTGCTCCTGTAATGTTTTTTGAGACAATTGATTCCTGTCAAATATATGTTCTCAAGCTTCATGATTAAAAAAAAATTGTGTTCCAGAATATCATCTTGTAGAAGATTCTTTGATCAGTATATAACTAGAAACTAAAGAAGTTCAAAACCTTTGTGATAAATTCTATGGTTGTTAAGAATCAGTAAAGCCTATATGTTTCAAAATAAAATAAATTCTATAGTTCAGTACTGCACCTAAAACGTGTTACACACTTGGTTAGATATTAAGCGGTACTGCAGTAATATTCTTTTGATGTATGGATGGGCTAAAGATACCAAACGCTTTTAATATGCGTCGGCAGTCGGCACCAATGATGTTAGTTAGCTTTTGTATATTCTCTAATCTTTTGTATTTGGGGAACAATTTCATTGCATTCAGGTAGGATGTATACGTACTAGGCAAGTGTGCATATACTAACTTTATTGGCAACAATTAACCAGCATTACTTCTTTGTTTTATCTCATTCTATTTTGTTTCATTTTATTTTGATTAGATAAATATTAGAAAGCAAAACTAGATTCGATATATATTAGTTAGTACTCTTTTGATGAATGAATGGACTGAAAACACTTTTCATATACGTCGGCAGGCAGGCGACAAAGTTGTTATAAGTTTGGTTTTGTATATTCTCTTATCTTTGTTTAAATAGTTTAATATTTTAGAATCTGCATTGGTACTCACATAATTAAACCAAAGTTTGTACTCCTTGGTTTCAAGTTATTTGCCTGCATATTGTTTCACTAAGGTTCTTTTAGTGAGATCATACATTTCTAATGTCATAACTCTACACCACATAACTCAATAAGCATCTGCCACAACTACATCAATTAGGCATATCTGTTATGTTACTATTTGTTGTTTGTTTTGTTTTGTTTCTTTTTTTACTCTGTAAAGTCAGCTGGCTAGTGTATATCCTTTGTATTTGTTACTGTATTTTGATGATGTTTGGTGTTTTTTGATGTTTTTAGGGGGCTTTAAGTGACTCAAGGAGACAATATCCAGGAGTGCAGCTTTGAACTTTGATCATGTCTGTTCTAAATTCCACTTTAAGTGACAGAGATCTTTGATCCTGTCTGCTTGAACTTTGAACTTTGAAGGTTTTTTGTATGTTTTTTTTTCTGTCAGTTTGAACTTCATTACTTGAGAATTACTCATGGTAATATTGTCTGTTTTTTTTTCAGTTTTTTTCTTTCTGTAATAGTAATACTGCCTTTTTTTTCTTTCAGTTTTTTCTGTCTGGTTAAGCGGGTTAACCCGCAAAATAACCCGAACCCGAACCCGCCCGCCCCGCCTCGGATCGGTTTCAACCCGCCCCGTATATGGACGGGTTGGTATACAGTTTTGAAAATCAAAACCCGCCTACGGACGGGTTGGTAGTTGGTTTTACTCCAAAACCGACCCGCCCGCCCGTTGTGCAGCCCTATGTATCTGACTCTAGGTATAAAGCTTGGTTGCACAGATAGAGTATCAAAACACATGTCATCTATCTTACACTTGTTTACTGCGAGTTTCTTTTTTCCTTGCAATAGATAAGAGTCTGTAGTAAAGTTAAGTTTTCAAAAGACCCTTTAGAAACATATACCCGCTAACCAACTGTGTTATTACACTAAAGCTTGAGTACTTTTGCATATAAATCTACTAATAAGAACTGTATATCTGAAGACCTTTCATAACCAAAGAAACCCAAACTAAACTCTAAACATGAAGGGTTTATCTGACAACATTTGCAGAACAATGATTTAAATAAAACATAGATTAAAATTACAAGATTCCAAATTTAGGTAACCAAAAGAAATACAGGACAAACTAAGAACCATAATTACAAAAATTCAAACCTAAAGTCTAAAACCATATAAATTAAACTCACTTTTTGAAGAAGAATACCTATTAAACTTGTGTGAAAGGCAACACCAATTGATTTTGGTTTTTGTTCATATAATCCAAAGAAAAGATATAAGGGTTTAAGATTTTTGAGATGTTAGCATAGCTAGAGAAACTCATTGATTTGGTAAATCCTTCCATTGTTGAGTCACAATTTTGATCTGTGTGTAACCTGAAAGTTCAAGGTAAAGATTTAATCATTTTTAACAAAAACAACAACAAAAGTATTCCAAAAGGAGAGAAAAATAGAATGGACATCTAAAACACCAAAACAGGAAGGATACCCCCTTACCATAGAAATTGAGGTCACCAACTAAATATGCCTTTGCTCCAGCGAATGAGAAAATGGCAAAGGAACTGGTATTAGCACGTTAATACCCACCTAAGTTGACAGTTGGAAAAAGATCCTTTACAGATACAATATTGATGATAGGTGAATCCAAGAACAAAAAACTCGGATCTAATTCTTTTTTCAAATTAATTAAACTAAGGAATTATTTTGATTTTCTATATTAGTATAAGTTATTAGATCTATACAAAAAAGTATTATTAATGGGTTCACAGACCTAGCCTGCTTCAATATCGTTATGTAATTTCCTTGCAGCAACACCAAATATGGTAAATATTGTTGCTCCATCACCATATCTAAAATACAACAAACACAATTATAATACATGAACCCAACAAATTAACATAAAAAAGAAGCAGCGAGAGATTGGAAATACTTTCCCAATCGAAAAACCAAATTTATAATTGCATTGAAAGAACATGGAGCGCAGGAGAGTACTCCGAAAGGGAGGAAAAAAAAACCTATGTAACATGGCGGACCGATGCTGATTTACAGAGAAAGAAGAAGAAGCTGATACGAAGGGGGAAAACTGATAGGATTCATAATAGATCAAATCTAACCTAAAACGCATATAAGGTGTAATGGACAGACATCTAGCATTGGCCGTTGGATAAGAGAAAATTCATAGGGAATAGTGATATGAGAAGGGGGAAGATCCTGGTCACCACTACCAAGTGGGGAATGTATCCTGGCCGCTGGGTCTAATAAAATCCACTTGTGTCTTATAATATAAATTTATTTATAAGAAAAAACCATAGGAAGAGCCTAGGAAGAGGGGTTACAGAATACCTGCCATGCTTAATCGAGCATCAGGTGTGTGATCCGTATTAAATCTCATTTGGTGAGTATAGTTCTTACAGATCAAAGCTAATTGAAAAACATGATAGTTTTGAGTTCTATAAAAGTTTAAAAGCACAAGAAAGATACGATTAGAGACATCATCCTGGTTCCTTTGTTGACTAGTGATAGACGCATTTTTGTGTCTAAATTGTGCTCGATTATCTATTTTGATAGTGTTCGATTTTGTACTTATTATGGGTTTTTATGTCTTTGTAGGTATTTTCGAGAAATAAATATTTATGGAAAAATCGGCTCAAAAAGTGATAAAGGCAGCCACAAAATTACTAAAGGCACCCAAACAGTTGTTAAAGGTACCCTCCCTTTTGAATTCAAATCCGGATTTGGCGGGAACACATGCTTCACACGTAAAGGTATCCTGATTTGTGTTGGGTCCTATTTTCAAGGGATTTAAAGGGTTGTTCGAGTTGGATATGTGAAGAATTAATCAACTTAGGTCTGCACACATCATTTACAAGAGTTTCACGCCGGAAAAATGGGTGAAAAATCAAGTTGGCAGCCGGAAAAGAAAACCTCCTTGGATTCAGATAAAACATGATTTAGAGTTGGTTTTGGTTTTGTTTTGGAGTCCTTATCGGTTCACATGAGTTACTAGGGTTTACTAATCCTATATAAAGCAAAGAGAAGCAAATAAAATCGAGTGGGGAGCCACCGAGAAAAATCAGGAGAAAAATAGTTCTTGTTGCTGCGAAGAAGAAGAGGAAGAACATAAGGCGCTAAAGAAGTGTCGCTGATATTGTCCTAGTTCTGTCGCTGAAGCAGTCTTATATCAACAACGCCTGGTGTCCGTCTTTCTTTTCTGTTCCCTTTTCCTTCTTCTGTAATGCAGAGAACACTTCTCTGTAACGTTTATATACATCTCAGAACTTCTGTGTTACTCCTTTTTCACCATTGTAAGCACCTTTTGAGCAATGAAAGTCTATTTCGTGTGTGTTTCTATTACAATGAGCTAATCACCATCACTGGGGCGACGCAGGAAGCCGTTCATCCAATAATTGTGGTAGCTTCTATTTTAATTATATTTATTCTACAATTCTTTTATTATTAATTTCTTGAATTAATATTTAAAAAGATGGTTTTTCTCAAAAAAATGTGTTTTCTTCTGATGGGTCATACTTGGTTTTTAAACTCTTGATGTCTCATGCTCTTGATTAACAATTATTCTTTCAAAAACCTATCTTTGGCATATTTAGATTAAATTGAATATAAGAATTGTTAGATGTTATCATTGAAGTATTGGCTAATTGTGGAATCTTAAGCCCTAGTTTTTCTTCATCCATTTTAAAATCAATTTTTTTTAATTCTCTTTATTTTCTGTTATTAAAAATTAGGTCTAGAAATTAAATCTTCATAAGTCTGAGAATCAAACCTATTTTACCACTATATTAAAATCACATCAACTAGCATGGTAACTAGAACTGATTGTTTATCTTCTTTGAACGGTATTCTGGTAGAGCAAGATGAATCTAACAATTTTGGTCATATCCCTAGCTTCAATTTCTACGTTTGTGTTGCAATTCCTTTGCCCATTTAAAAGTTAGATTTGTTTCTCCATCTATGTTATATATCCTGCATGTCCTCTATCCCCAATGTGGTTTCCTGCAAAGTCAGTAGCATTTGCAATTGTGTATAAGGAGAGGGAAGGTCTCTTAAGGTGCATATTTTAATAACCATTCTTAGATGGAGTCTTGTGGTGAATAATCGCTATTGTCTAGGGAAGTGTTGGGATATATGTTTTATAAAGAATTTTCTTTTTACATTTATTTCAATATTTAACTTCTAGTCTAGTGGTAAAGGATTTTGGGCCTTGTAAGGTAGGTCACAAGTTCAAACCTCTTCCCCTACTGATTAGGTGTATATGTGCACGTACCCGTATGTGTATAACATTAGTCCGGGATCGGGGACTTGGGGGTCTTGGGAGGTCCCTTGAATTTAAAAATTATTTTTTGCTTATTTAAAAAGATTTTTCAAAAACGTTTTTACTGCCCTTAATTACGTTTTTAATTGTACTGATTATGGTATAATATATTTGTCCTTTTTTTGACTGTTGACTGACTATTTTATGGTAGAAATAAATTCTCCATTAATAGCAATAAATTCTCCATTATTTCGATTTAATTTTTGGGCAATAAAAACATATTTTAAGAAACCAAAAAAAAAAACACAAGTTTTTGTTTTTGTTAAACTGTGAATCAAGAGACTAGGGTTCTGAGCAAGATTAGAAAGAGTGAAAGTATTAAATCTCTTATTGTGTGCGTGAGAGATTCACAGAGAGTTTTCTCGTCTGCTTTATCCTAGGGACGTTGTGACGAAGATAGAACTGTTTGCATAAAACTCAAGGCAGAGCCACAAAACGTCTTAAAGAAAGAGACCTGGCCGTGACTCAGCCGACATTTTTTTTATATGTTTAATCTTTATTTTTCAGGTATGAGATCAGCAATTGTTCCAACAATTTTAAGACGTGATTTCTGCCATGGAGACTGATAAGAAAACTGTTGCTGATATCAATAAGCCTTTCAAGTTTGAAGGACTTCACTTTAGTAGATGGAAACAAAAATGTTCTTTTATCTTAAACTGATGAAGCTGCACATGATGGTGACCTCCAACAAACCAGCTGATCCAAAAGATGCAGCTGCTATTGTCCATAACCGATTGAAGAACCTGTTGTGATCCAAACTGCTGAAGAAAAACAAAAAGCCTGTGAAAAATGGGTTGATGATGATTTTGATTGCAAAAACTATATCCTTAATGCTTTATCTGATGATTTATATGAATATTACTCCACATTTGATACTGTTAAAGATGTGTGGGATGCTTTACAGAAAAAGTATCATACTGAGGAAGCCGGATCGAAAAAATATGATGTAAGCCGCTACATGAAATATCAAATGGTGGATGAAAAATCAGTTGTTGCTCAAGCTCATGAACTTCAGAAAATAGCTCATGAAATTCTGACTGAAGGTATGAAAATTGATGAACAATTTCAAGTAGCTGTAGTGATTGATAAGTTGCCTCCCACTTGGAAATATTTTTGTAATTCTTTGCGTCATAAAACTAAGGAATTTTCTCTGGAAAGTTTGACTGTTAAGATCAGGGTTGAAGAAGAGGCACAGAAACAAGATAAAAAGGAAGAGATTCTTATTATTTCAAACAATAAAAGTCATACTCAAGCGAGTTTGAAACCTAAAAAAAAAGATTATGAAACTTGACCAGAACCACAAGAAAGGAAAACCTAATCAATACAAGAACCAACCCCCATCAAGAAATGAACAAAATTCTAATTATGATTTTATTTGTTATGGCTGCGGTAAACCAGGCCATATGGCTCGGAATTACAGAAATAACAAAGGCAAAAATAGCGCACAAGCTAATGTTGTTGAAAGGTTATAGTTGTCACGGTTTCAGACCAAGAGTTTTATATGGTTGGTGGATCCGATGGGTGGTGGATAGACAGTGGTGCCTCGCGTCATTGTTGTTTTGATAGGTCCCTAATTAAGAGTTATACAGAAATCAAGGATAAGAAAGTGTTGTTAGGAGACTCTCACACCACTATTGTGAAAGATTCTGGTACGGTAAAACTGAAGTTTACTTATGGTCGGACACTTATGCTGAAAGATGTCCTTCACACTCCAGAAATGAGAAAAAAACCTTGTTTCCGGCTACCTTCTCAACAAGGATGGATTGTATCAAACTATTGGATCTAATTTTTACACAATTACTAAAAACAAAATGTTTGTAGGAAAAGGTTATGCTACTGATGGAATGTTTAAGCTTAATAATAAAATGAATAAAATTGCATCTTCTTTTTATATGGTGTACTTTTAATGTTTGGCATGCTAGATTTTGTCATGTGAACAGTAGATCAGTAGATACCATGAGCAAGTTAGGTCTTATTCCTAAACTATCCATGCATGGTTTTGAAAAATGTGAATTTTGTAGTCAAGCAAAAATAACCAAGAGTTCCCATAAATATGTTATTAAAGAATCTGAACCTTTAGAGTTAGTGCATTCTGATTTGTGTGAATTTGAAGGTGTATTAACTAGAAATGCAAAAAGATATATCATGACGTTTATTGATGATTTTTCTAATTATACTTATGTTTACTTGCTAAGTCATAAGAATGAAGCTATTGAAAAATTTAAAGTTTTTATTGCTGAAGTGGAAAATCAATTTGGTAGGAAAATTAAGAGATTTCGTAGTGATAGAGACACTGAATATGATTCTAAACCTTTTATTGAAATTTATGAATCTTCTGGAATTATACATGAAAAAACTGCTCCTTATAATCCTGAAATGAATGGAAAAGTTGAAAGAAAGAATCATACTTTTACTACTCTTGTGACTGTATGTTTACTTAGTTTTGGTGCTGCCTCTCACTGGTGGGGAAAGATTTTGCTGACTGTTTGTTATGTTTTGAATCGTGTTACAAATTTAAAAACAAAAATTTCTCCATATGAACTTTGGAAAAATAGAAAACCGAATGTTTTTTTTTCAGAGTATGGGGTTGTTTGGCTTATGTTCGTATTCCTGATCCTAATAGATCAAAGTTATCTAGTAAAGCTTATGAATGTGTTTTTGTTGGGTATGCTCAAAACAGTAAAGCTTGTAGATTTTTTGATCTTAACAATAAAGTTATTATTGAGCATATTGATGCGGATTTCTTTGAAGATAGATTTCCCTTTAAATCTAGAAATAATGGGGGTTCTCTACCTAGTGTTACACCTAGTACAAGTTCTGAACTTAGAATAGAAGAACCTAGAATTGAAGAATCTAGGGACACTGTAGTTGACCTCAGGTGTAGTAAAAGAGCTAGGACTGAGAAGGACTATGGTCCTGACTTTTATGCTTATACAATAGAGGAAGACCCACCCAGTCTTCAAGAGGTTCTTAATTCTCCGGATTCTAGTTTTTTGCAGGAAGCCATAGACAATGAAATGGAATCTCATAATTTTAATGGAACTTGGCACTTAGCAGATTTACCTTCTGGTTGCAAACCAATAGGTTGTAAATGGGTATTTAAAAAGAAGTTGAATCCTGATGGTTCGGTATATAAATACAAAGTTAGGTTGGTAGCTAAAGGATTTAGAAAAAGAGAAAATGTAGACTTCTTTGATACTTATTCTCCTGTTACTAGATTGACTTCTATTCGTGTTTTGATTGATGTTGTTGTTGTGCATAATCTTGTTGTTCATCAAATGAATGTTAAAACAACTTTCTTGAATGGTTAGTTAGAAGAGGAGATTTATATGGACCAACCTAAAGGTTTTGTTATTCCTGGTCAAGAACAAAAAGTGTGTAAGTTAGACAAGTCACTATATGGTTTGAAACAAGCTCCTAAGCAATGGCATGAGAAATTTGATACTTTGATGATTTCACATGGTTTCAGAATTAATGAAAATGATAAATGCATATACTATAAGTTTGAAAACAATGCATGCACCATGATTTGTTTGTATGTGGATGATTTGATAATTTTTGGTTCAAACTTGTCTGTGGTTGAAGAAACTAAGAATATGCTTAGCTCTAATTTTGAAATGAAAGATTTGGGTGAAGCTAGTGTAATTATGGGAATCAATATTACTAGAAATGATGATGGTATTTCTTTAGATCAATCTCATTATATTGAAAAGATTTTAAAGAAGTACAACTATTTTGATTGTAAACCTGTGAGTACTCCTTTTGATTCTAGTGTTAAATTGTTTAAGAATACTGGTGATAGCATTAGACAATCTGAATATGCTAGTATAATTAGTAGTCTTCGTTATGCATCTGATGTACCCGACTAGATATTACTTATGCAGTGGGGGTTTTATGCAGGTTTACCAGTTGTCCTGGTTTGGAGCACTGGAATGCAGTTGAGAGGGTTATGCGGTATTTTAAAAAGACCGTTAACCTAGGATTACACTATAAGAGGTTTCCCACAGTCTTTGAAGGATATTACGATGCTGATTGGAATGCCCTTTCAGATGACTCCAAAGCCACCAGTGGATATTTGTTTAATATTGATGGAGGCTCTGTTTCTTGGAAGTCAAAGAAACAGACAATTCTAGCTCAGTCTACAATGGAGTCTGAATTGATAGCACTAGCAGCAGCTAGTGAAGAAGTATGATGGTTGAGAAACTTGCTTTCTGACATTCCTGTATGGGATAGACCGATACCAGTTATCATAATCCACTGCGATAGGACTTTACTCTTAGTATAGTTGTGTGTGTGTTAAGTAATCTGTTCTCTCCATAGAGTTCAAAGACATATGTTCACTCTATGTCAGAGTTGAGGGAACCTAATACTTTGTAAAGGTTCAAAATCGAAAGATACCTTTGCTTATGCAAATAACCGTACGGATCTGCTCAATGATTTTTAAAAATATAAGTGGGGGATTGTTGGGATGTATGTTTTAAAAAGAATTTTCTTTTTACATTTATTTCAATATTTAACTTCTAGTCTAGTGGTAAAGGATTTTGGGCCTTGTAAGCTAGGTCACAAGTTCAAACCTCTTCCCCTACTGATTGGGTGTATATGTGCACGTACCCGTACGTGTATACATTAGTCTGGGAGCGGGGACTTGGGGGTCTTGGGAGGTCTCTTGAATTTAAAAATCATTTTTTGCTTATTTAAAAAGATTTTTCAAAAACGTTTTTACTGCCCTTAATTACGTTTTTAATTGTACTGATTATGGTATAATTTATTTGTCCGTTTTTTAACTGTTGAGTGACTGTTTTATGGTAGCAATAAATTCTCCATTAATAGCAATAAATTCTCCATAAATTCGATTTTAATTTTTGGGCAATAAAAACAGATTTTGAGAAACTAAAAAAAACACAAGTTTTTGTTTTTGTTAAACTGTGAATCAAGAGACTAGGGTTCTGAGCAAGATTAGAAAGAGTGAAAGTGTTCAATCTCTTATTGTGTGCGTGAGAGATTAACAAAGAGTTTTCTCGGCTGTTTTATCTTGGGGACGTTGTGACGAAGATAGAACTGCTTGCACAAAACTCAAGGAAGAACCATAAAACGTCTTAAAAGAGCGATCTGGTCGTGACTCAGTCGTCATATTTTTTTATGTGTTTAATCTTTGTTTTGTAGGTGTGAGATCAGCAATTGTTCCAACAGGAAAGGGACGCGGTAGCTTTCGAGGTCGGGGCAGAGGAGGTGGTAGGCATAACTTCGATAAATCTACAATCGAACGTGATGGTTGTCGCAAACTTGAACATTTTCAGTATGAGTGTCCTTACAAAGTTGAAGAAAAGACAAATTATGTTGAAACAGGATCTGAAATGCTTTTGATATCTTATGTTGAAGGAGAAAAGACAAGTAAAGAAGAGATGTATATTTCGTACCTTGATTCAGATTGCAGCAATCACATGTGTGGCAAGAAATAAATGTTCTCAAAATCTCGACAGGGGTTTCAGAGAGACGGTGAAGCTAGTTGACAATTCAAGGATGAATGTTATGGGAAAAGGAGATATCATAATGACGGTGAATGGAATAACACATATCATAACAAGGGTGTTTTATGTCCCTGACTTGAAAAACAATTTGTTGAGCATCGTACAACTAGATGAGAAAGGTTTAACATTTGACATACATCGAGGAAAGTGCAAGATATATCATCCTCAAAGGGTTTTAATTTCAGAGATTCAGATGACGTCTAATCTAATTTTCAAGTTGTTTTCAAGAATAAAATCAAAGGAGCAGATGTGTTTTTCTCTTACCGAAGATTCAACTCATCTATAGCATCGTCGATATGGTCATTTGAGCTGCGAAGGACTGAAAACTCTTCAATAGAAGGGGTTGGTACACAAATTACCTCTACTTGGAGCCATGTCGAAGGTGTGTGAAGTATGTTTACTTGGCAAGCAACACATACTTCCATTTCTAAGAGAAACCGCGTGGAGAGCTACCCAAGTTATTCAACTCGTACATGCTGACATTCTCGGGCCTATCAGTCCTATCTCTAACAGTGGAAAGAGGTATATTATCACTTTCATCGATGACTTTAGTCGAAAAACATAAATATATTTTCTATGTACAAAAGTCTGAAGCCTTTGATACTTTCGAATTGTTTAAGAGTCAAGTTGAAAAAAAGAAAAGAATGTTTATAGAAGTTCTTCGTACTGACCGTGGAGGGGAGTTCACCTTACACGAGTTTACTAGTTTTTGCAGCGAAAATGGTATAAAAGGCAGTTAACTGCATCATATACTCCTCAACAAAATAGTGTTATGGAGAAAAAGAATCGAACTATTATAAATATGGTTCGAAGTTTGCTTGTGGAGAAGAATATTCCCTAAACTTTATGGCCAGAAGCGGTAAATTTGGCAATTCATGTACTGAATAGGAGTCCAACAGTTGCTTTAATAAACAAAACCCAAGAAGAAGCTTGGATTGGAGTCAAACCATCCATTAATCATTTTAGAGTGTTTGATTGTATTGCACGTGCTCATGTCCCCGACAGTAAATACACCAAATTGGATGATAAAAGTATAAAGTGTGTGCTTAATAGGGTTAGTGAAGAATCAAAAGTATATCAATTACATGAACCCATTTCTCAAAAGATATTAGTGAGTCGAGATGTAGTGTTTGAAGAAAATAGTAGTTGAGAGTGGGATAAAGGCTATGAGAAAGCTATTCAAGTTAATCTAGAATGGGGAGACAGTGAAGATGGATTAGTTGTTGAAGATGAGCCAATTTTTAAAGCTGATAGAGGTGAGGTAGTTGTAGAAGTTGTTCAACATGATGATGGAAGATTTGAAGAGAACTTCAGCAACAATTCTTCAAGCTCAAGTGAAAACTCTCTTTCACCAGTTCATCAAGGAAGGCAACGAAAAGAACCTGTGTGGATGAGGGACTATGTAAGTGGAGAGGGGTTATCTTAAGAAGAAAAAGAAGATAAAGCATTGCTAGCGATGTTTGCTTCTTCTACATATAAAACCTATTTTGAAGATGGCGCCGTAAAGAGTGCAAAATGGAGGAAAGCAATGGATGTTGAAATTGAAGCAATTAAAAGAAACGGTACTTGGGAACTCACTAACTTACCTGTTGAAGCAAAGAAAGTGGGTGTGAAATGAGTTTATAAAACAAAACTTAATGAACATGGTGAAGTAGAAAAGCTCAAAGCTCGTTTAGTAGCAAAGGATACACCCAAGAACACGGCACGGATTGTACTAAAGTCTTTGCACCTTTGTCGCGGTTGGAGACAGTTCGTTTGGTGGTTGCTCTCGCAACACATGTACAGACACCATGGACCATATACCAGCTTGATATTATGTATGCGGTGAGTCTCCTTAGCTAACATATGGATTGTCCTACAGAACTTCACTACAGCACAGCTAAGAGGGTATTAAGATACTTAAAAGGAACATCCAACTTTGGTATTTTCTATAGGAAAGGAAGAGACGAGAACCTGATAGGTTACACTAACAGCGACTGCGCTGGTGATTTAGATGACCGAAAAAGCACTTTAGGTTATGTATTTCTTGATGAGTTCAGGTTTTGTGTCTTGGTTATCAAAGAAACAACCAATTGTCACCTTATCGACTACTGAAGCAGAGTTCATTGCAGCGGCATCATGTGCTTGTCAAGCAATCTGGTTAAGGAGGGTATTGGAGGATTTCAATCAGAAACAAGGTGGTGATCATACAACAGTTTTCTGTGATAACAGTTCAACTATTGCGCTTTGGAAGAATCCGGTATTACATGGTCGCTGCAAGCATATAGATCTCAGGTTCCATTTTCTTCGTGACCTTACGAAAGATGCAGTTATAAAGACGGTTCATTATTCCACTCAAAATCAAATTGCAGACATCATGACAAAGCCATAGAATCTGGATGTGTTTGTGAAGCTTAGCAGTCTGCACTGAACCAAGTGTAAAATGAATTTCTAGTTTTCAGTTTAATGGAGGAAATGTTGAAGTAATCAGTCTTAGATCGAGTCTTGTGGTGAATAATCCTTATTGTCCAGGGAAGTAGCTTTGTATTAATCTGTTTTGACTCATTCTAGTAGGTACCACCAGTAGTAATAGTGGTCTGTCTGTTCCTGGTTTGTTTCCTATTTCTTAGCATATGTGAGGCTATTTATATAGCCATCTTTGTTTGCATCTGAATATACACTCCTTCCCCTACATTCAGTTCTCTAGAAAAAGTCCCTCTAACATTTAAAGGGCAAGCATCTTATGTTGCATATTATCGCTGTAAACAAAATTAATTATTATATAATCCGGAATGTCATGAATCCTATTTTAATTACAAATGTGTTGTTTTATATTTTTGACAATTTGAATCAGATTCAAACCGGTGTTATTGAAAATGTGATCGTATTTTTCCTTCCAAATGAACAACCAAGAAGAGGCATATATCTCCTTCCCATACTTCCTGCAGTATTAGGTTCGGATCAAGGTCATCTGCCGAGGGTGAGAGAGTACGCTGGACGGGTGTTCCAGGTACTGGTTTCACGAGGGGCAGAGAGCGTCGGAGATCTGAGCTTGTATATTCAGTAACCGAGGACGACTCCAATTTAAGGTGGTGATATTGTAATGCCCCGATTCGGAAGGTAGGGTTCTCCGAGTGGAATATAGATAATGGTTTGTCCTTTCCTAACACCGAGGCCTTTTCAGCACAATGGGCTCCAGAGTTGGCAAAAAGTTCTGCAGTTAAGCGTGCTCGGGAGGGAGCAATCCAGGAATGGATGATCTCCTGGGAAGCTGCTGCTGGATGACCGCAGCGGTGCTCGTTGAAAATCTCACACTGCCGGATGACCGTAGTGGCTAAGTGGGGTATTGTTGGAGGGTCAGGTCATTACAATATATGTCGATCTATGTTAATTAAAATTAATGTACATAAATAGTACTCTCTGAGATCTTTAAATCGACAGATAATTTTTGCAAATCGAAGCTTGTATGTGTGAGATATAGTCTCCCAAAGTTGGCTGTGCGCGGATGATTTTTGGAGAAGAAGATGAACAATGACCGAGATAAATCGACGAGTCAACCCAGACCGGTCCATACCGACGAACCGAATCGGGTCATACCGGCGAGCCAATCCACAGTCTAGACTGGCGAACCGGCCTCCGGTCAAACTCAACCTTTTTCTTATGTTTCTTCTCCTTCTGGTTGTCGTAATGACCCCAATTTTGGTACCCAAGGTTTTTCGACGCTCCAAATCCAATGGAACTATGTTCAGAACCTGATTAGATTCATATGATGTACTCTTTTTTTTCTTTCCAAATTCATTATTAACGACTTAATCCATGATAACATTTGCACGTTGGTTTGATGATGTGTGATTGCCTGATTGCTTTGACATTCGATATGTAAGGGCATTGATACCTTCTGAATGTAATAGTTTGAAATATATTTATAATCTTGTTGAATTAGAGACTATCTAACATGCTGAATGATGGTTGATTTGATAATCTTTTTATTTTAATGATTATATAATATATTGGTTGATGGTTGATTTGATAATCCTTTTGTTTGAACCACATGTTATTCATGTTATCGTTTGCATTAATGGTAGCACTATTGAGTGGGAGGTTATTTGGTAGAATTTTTTAATTCCCAAAACCAATAACCTTGCGCATAAATTAAATAAGTAGAAAATATTACTTGTGGCGCGGGAGATGATTAGGATTTTGACGATTTTTCGATCTTGCGATTTATAATATTCTTTATTATTTGATTTAGATTCGCGTTCTAAAGTTATTTTAGAGTGTGTATATCATGCCATAAGTTTAATGTTTGTTTCGCACAATAGGTTTAAAGACTGGGTGGCTTCCAAGAACAGTATCGATCGCTGATTAGAACAAATGAGAGAAATTGGATGGCGAAACTATAATATATGGTGTCGAAAGGTTGTTTTTTCTCTTACATGACAATGATCTGCAAGAAATAACTTAGGATGTCATGCCTGAAAGAGAGCATGGTGAGACGACTCAGCACCGTCCTAACCTTAAGGCTTACAAAAAATGGAGAAATAAGGATCGCAGTGCTTGCTATTGTTGGATAATATACTTCCTGTAACAGAGAAAAACAAACACAGAGAACTTGAAGATGATTAAGGGAGGGTTAGAATTAAA
>JAJJMC010028072.1:312647-327534 GCA_023531435.1 Papaver californicum
AAACGGTGAAAATTTAATTTCAAATATTAAATCCCCATTAAAACAAACCGTTAAGATTGTTTTATTTAAAAAATTATTTATGATTTTATTTTCCATTTAATTCAAACGGTAAAATATTTATTTAAAATTAAAGAAATGTTTTCTCATTGATGGGTACACGTGTGCACTCGCAGGCACACGCCAAGCACTCGCAGGCACACGCCAAGCTCACGCCAATGGTCACGCCAATGGTCACGCCAAGGCTCGCACCAATGGTCACACCAATGGTCACACCAAGACTCACACCAAGGCTCACGCCAAGGCTCGCACCAATGGTCACGCCAATGGTCACACCAAGGCTCACACCAATGGTCACACCAAGGCTCGCACCAAGGCTCGCACCAAGGGTCGCACCAAGGGTCGCACCAAGGCTCGCACCAAGGATCGCGCCAAGGCTCACGCCAAAAACACACGCAAAAGCACACGCAAGCACCGCAAGCCCACAAGCCCGCGGCCATGTATGCATTTGCCCACTAGTAACAAAATTAATTTAAGTAATAAACTATTAATTTTAGTAACAAAACATTTTTATTTCCCAACAGCTATTTGATTCTCAGCTCAATGCATAATGATCTCATTTGTGAGTTTGAGAATTATCCATTTTTCTTTTGACATGCTTGAAGCTGCCAAGCAGAAATATGGAGTAACCTCTGTGGCTAAGCTGCACGCATTGACTATGAAACTTGACGCTTGTCAAAAGAAGCCAAATGTTACGATGAAGCAACATTTGAGGACTATGTCAGCGATAATACGCGAACTTGAGGTTGCAGGTCATCACTTGACAGACGAACAACAAGTCCAAGTTGTTATTCGTTCGTTGCCCATCTCTTGGGACCACCAGTGGGTTTAAGTGTAAGAGGGGTAAGGTTTTTTTTACAGAGAATCCTCATGATAGATCAGGGCCATCCAATGCCAGTGCCAATGTTGTCATGCAAGAAAGGCGAACATGGTGGTAAGAAAGACAAAGCGAACATGACTTGCTATAACTGTGACAAGACTGGCCACTTTGCTCGCAATTGCACTGAGCCAAAGAAGGTATTTATTGAACCATTTCCTCCCTCTTATTGCCTTGTTTCAAGTAAGGTATTATTTTTCTCATCCTCCTCATTTGTGAGTTCAAGATTCAGGAGCAACTGGCCATGTAGAGAGGGACCGAGATGGGTCCGTACTTTACTGTCGAATTTCTGCTAGGAGCATGAGAGTCTACATGCGGAATACATCTAGCATAAGAGTACTTAGAAACGGTACTTATATGCTAAAACTGCAAAAAAGGTGCACCTTACTTCTTCATGATGTACTTTATGCTCCAAATATATTCGACAAAATTTTGTTTCAGTTAATAGTATGTTGCGTCTAAGCATTAGTTTTCATCATGAGGGTAACTCTTTTGAGATTTGCTTGGAAACCCCGTTTTATGGTTATGGTTTTACGTCGGATGGTTTTATGGTTTTGGATGTTGACAATTCTAGTTCTTATGATGATGTTTCATTAGTTACATCTTCTTCTGTTGTTGAGAATGATTCAGTGATTTGGCATACTAGATTAGGTCACATCAGGAAAGATAGGATGACTAGGCTAGCTCGACAAGGTCTTTTAGGCCTTATCGCTAGAATCTCCTTGCCTACCTATGAACACTATCTTGTAGGAAAAGATGTTAGAAACCCATTTGGTACAACTAAATTAAAAGAGCTTCTGAGCCTTTACAGTTGATTTATTCTAATATATGTGGTCCAATAAACGTTAAGGAAAGACATGGAGCTTTTTATTTTATCACTTTTATGGATGATTTCACGCAATACATCAATATTTACTTGATATCCTACAAGTCGGGTGCATTGGAATGATTTAGACGTTACTTATGTGAGCACTAAGGCTCAAAGGACTGACCGAGGTCGCGAATATCTATCTGACCAATTCAAAGGGTATGCGGGGGAAAAGGGATTCTTAGACAATTGACTATTTTTGGAACTCCACAACAAAATGGTGTAGCGGAGACAAGGAATCGTACATTGTTAGACATGGTAAGACCAATGATGGCGCAATCTTATCTTCCAATGAGGGCTAGACTAGTTCTGAGAAGGATGAGATTAGTCTAGACCAATAAGATTTTTATGGACCTAGGATACTACGAGATACGATCATTTTATTTAAGGGTTGATGTCTCCATGTTGACTCAGATTGAGCTGCTAGTATGGAGCTCCCAAAATACAGGTACCTCGATGGTGGCACAGGCTATTAATTAATATAAACGTTCTTTACTTTTGAAACTAATTTGGGAAGCACATTTGGCGCTGCACACACTATATGCGAGTGAAAGATGTTAGGAATTTGGTTGGACCCGAATGGAACGTTCATTTGTGTGGCTGATCCAATAAGAAAACCCCAACCGCTTAGAGTTTTGGGATTATATATATATACTTTGCATGTATTAGGATTACACAAGTGAATATTCATATCACACGGTAAAACCCTTACCAAAAGATATCCCAAAGTAGTGTTTACCATTAAAAGAAGATTTAGAGTTTTTAGTTTGTGAAACTTGGTTTGTGCTCATCTCTAGAAAATTGTAGTACGTACTGATCGTTATTGAAAATGTAAAGCACAGCTGATTTTTGGTTCTCTTTGATACGGAGCTCAAAAACAAGGTATGAGGGTTCGCATAAACTCTAATACAAACCTTACCTAATTTTGAATGGTCAAAATGCATTGAACAAGTTTGAGGGGCCTTGATAAAGCTGAGCCCGCCAAAATCACTTTCTGTCTATAATCTATAATCTACAATCTACCCTCAGGAAAACAGAGCTTTGCCAGTGAATACACTTGCAATTGTGTTTCCACCATGATTGAATGCAGAAGTTCTTCTTTATCTCTCCTTCTCACAACCCCAACAAAATCTCCACCAAAGTTTCAATCTCAAATCATTAGTAGCACTAAAAATCTAAAAACTCCATTAACTCAAATCCAAAAAACCCACAAACAAAATTCAGAACCTCCAATACTTCCTCTTAAGCACAAGAACACAAATATCAAAAAAAAAAATCTTACATTTATACCACCAGAACACACAAATCATCAAACCCACTTTCCGTACCACTCCATAACAAAAACCCATCATCAATTTACGAAGACATTTAAAACCTTGCAAGAAATAATAAAATTAAAGAAGCATTGACATTTTTAGATTATTGTGATAAAAAGGGTATTCCTGTTAATACTACTACTTTTTCATCACTTATTGAAGCTTGTATTAGATTAAAATCACTCCATCATGGTCGTCAAATAATACTTTTATGAATATAAATGGGTTTGAAGATAATGAGTTTTTGTGTACTAAGCTTGTTTATATGTACACTTCATGTGGAGCAATTGAAGATGCTGAGAGAATTTTGTCAAATATTCCTTCTCAATCAAACAGTGTTTATCCTTGGAATGCTTTACTCAGAGGAAAAGTTGTTTATGGTGGGAAACGATATCGGAATGTGATTGATACGTATGCGCAAATGCGCGAATTGGGTATCATGCACTTATGATAAAGAATGGATTTGTTAGTGGTTCTGTTTTACTGCAGTCTAGTTTGATTGATATGTATTTTAAATGTAGTAAGATCAAGCTTGCTCGCCAACTGTCTGAAGAAATTCCTGAACAAAATGTTGATGATGTTGTTGGGGTACAATGGTTGCTGTTTTTTCGCACAATAGGTTGAAGAGAGAAGCAGTCGAGTATTTAAGATTGATGATAAGTGAAGAGGTTTTGCCAAATTCAATTATACTGACGTCAATCCTTCCTGTTATTGGAGAGTTGGGGGCATTAAAATTGGGTAAGGAAATGCATGGGTATGTGATAAAACCAAGAGTTACTCGAAGCAAATCTTCATACAATCCGGTTTAATAGATATGTATTGTAAGTGTAGAGATATGGGTTATGGAAGGAAAGTGTTTTATGGTTCAGTACAGAGAAATGTTGTTTCGTGGACTGCTCTTATGTCTGGTTATGTATCGAATGGGAGGCTTGATCAAGCACTAAGATCGATAACTTGGATGCAACAAGAAGGTGTGAAGCCTGTTGTTGTCACAGTTGCAACTGTTCTTCCAGTTTGTGCGGAATTGAAAGCCTTAAAACAGGGAAAAGGAGATTCATGGATATGCTGTGAAAAATAGATTGGTGCCAAATGTTTCCATTGTTACCTCTTTAATGGTTATGTACTCAAGATGTGGCCATATAGGATACTCTTGCAAGTTATTTGATGGAATGGAGAGTAAGAACGTAATTTCTTGGACGGCGATGATAGATTCTTATTTGAAAAACAGGTGTCTAGATGAGGCAATTGCAGTGTTTAGGGCAATGCAGCTATCAAAGTACAGACCAGATTGTATTGCAGTTTCGAGGATTTTAATTGTTAGTGGAGAGTTGGGTGCAGCAAAGCTTGGAGGGGAAATACATGGACATGTCTTGAGGAGGGAATTTGAGTCTAATCCTTTTGTTTCTACAGACATTGTGAAAATGTATGGGAAATGTGGAGACATTGAGAAAGCCAAGAGGGTCTTTGATATGAACCCTTATAAGGGACCTATGACATGGACTGCACTTTAAGAGGCATACGGAGATAACGAAATGTATCGAGAAGCTCTCTGTACTTATGATGACAATGTTGGAAGTAGTGGATTTAGTCCAAACCATTTTACTTTAACAGTACTTCTAATTGCAATCGAGCTGGGTTTGCTGATGAGGCTAAGAAGATATTCAACTCCATGACTGGAAGATACAAAATTGATGCATCGAAAGAACATTATTCTACCCTCATAGGAATTCTAAAACGTCTAGGGCATTCTGAAGATGCTGAAAGATTTACTCATCTGAGTTCTTTATCTGCTTCGCGATAAGAGACATACATGTTGTTCCGAGAATGGTACCTTGTTTTGTTAGCACTACGAAGACACGATTTTCCTGAAACAACAGCCGGAATAAATGTCAGAATCAAATAGGCCCAAGTTGTTTTGACCTCCAAACCTTAATTCATACTGTGAAGGCATCTGTACATTTTGTTTTGTAAAAGCATAATCGGCATGAAGGAATCTGTCACTAGATTCGGACTTGAATGAAAGGTTAGAGAAGCTTCTATAGAAGAGACAGAATTGACACAGTTGTTAACTGTTAACCAAGATGGTTGTGAACTAGGTATGTCTGCAATCTGCATGATCTTTGTTTAGTTTAGCTTAATTTATTTATTTTAATCTTTAGATAAATACCATGGACGGAGTTTTAAGCCAACTCGACCTCTTTCATATTGAAGTATGTGGGCATCCAAGTCAAAAAAAAAAAAAAAAAAAAAAAAAAACAGCATCAAAACTGAGTTTCAATTGATATGGCAAAGATTTCATCCATATTCTTGGGCCCAAGGTCTGCATATTTTGGATGTTGGTACTTAGTACTAGTATTGCTATTCTCTGTGGAGTATGCAGTGGATTGGGTTTCTATTTTCCGGTACAGTATTATTGATCATCATTGTAGTAAAATGTGATTTGAAATTGCATGTTGGAGTTGGACGTTCTCCGATTGTCAGCCCAATCCCCTTCACAATCACATGGTAAAATAAATTGAAGCACTTTTTTAGTAGTACCAATCGGGTCTAGGTGGTTCTTATCCTGTTGACAGTTAAACAACAAGATCGGATGAAAATGTTGATTGAAATTGGCAGCTTTTATATGATTTATGTTCCAGAGCTGTGTAAGCCTGTATACTGTTAAAAACTGACTGATTGGAATAGTAGCTCTAGAAGCGTGAGTGAGTGGCCGGGGTGTAAAGTAGTAGTAGTAGTAGTAGTTGTTGTAGCTTTAGAAAGATGGGGATTGGACTTGACTTATAGTACTCCTCCTATACTCTGCCAGCTGAATCACAGCATTCCTGATCCTGACTTATGGGGTAGAGAGAGACAGATAAATGGAATGAATGGAAATGGAAAATGGATCTGTTTCTGGTCTACCACACCGTATTATCTTCCGGTTCTTAGGTTGTAACCTTACCCTTTTTTCACAGATTTGATATGATTTTGAGAGAGAGTAGTAGTAGTACATTGAATTGTCATGATTTTGATGAATCACTGATATGACTATTACTGATTTTCTGACCAACGTTTATCTATATAGACTGTGTCAAAGTACAACTGTTTTTTCAACTCATTTCACATTACTTTCGGTTCTACATCCAAAAGTATGTATCCACTTTACCCTTAAGTAACCCCATTATCCCCACACATCTATCTATAAGCCTGCTCTTGATTTCCTTTTCTGTCTAGATCATCTTATCACCATTTTCTTTATATTGGAAGGTTTAGATATTTCTTCAAGGGAGTAGGGACTTAAAACTTGAAAAATCCTCATCAAAGAAATTTACTACTACGAGCGATTCTTGATAAATTGGGTTCAAACCACCACAAATACTTGACACATTATTCATCTAAAACAAGCAAAACTCATATCTGTATTGTGTCACTTAACGTCATATCTATGTTTACCTTATATTTTGCATGCTTTGTTGGTTGGTGTACTTTTTGGAGTAGGGGAAGGCCAACCAAGCCTTCCAAACAGCCAGCCAGGCAAATATATTTTCATATTACATTTTTTGTTATTATCATCATCATTTTTGTATTATTTTCAGTACTAGTAGTAAAAAATTTGAATTTTTTTTCTTTGTGAGGGAATTAGCTAAGCTTATCTATAATATCTTTCTCAATGTTGGTAGCATATATGGTTTCAAAACTTGGCTAATTTGCCTGGCTGATTAAGACATTGTACCACAACCGAATCTTCTCCCACTTTACAGCAAATGAAATGAGCTAGCATCTAGCAGCAAAGTCATCATGCTTGATTTCTTGAGCACCTTTTACCTAACCAATGTGAACGTTTTTTTCTGTCATCCTGTTACATTATTAGCAGTCATAATTCTACATTTTTACGCGCCTAGATAGAGTATAAGTATACAACACTAATTAACCTTTCAATTCTAATCACAATTATTATCGGTCATTTGTGCATGTGTTCATTGGATTCTGCCTAAGAAACTTAAAAAATGTTTGCTTTCTTTCCAAACACAAAAATAATTATCATTATATAAATGTAGCCATGTAGGTAGGACCTTTGTTTCATCTGAAACCAAAATCCGTTCATAACTTCACATCATATTGGTACATCCCTAATGGTTTATATCTTCTTTTTATTTATATGTCGGTGTATGGTACGTTCATGTTTCAAAATCAAAATTAACGTGATATCAGCACCAATGACTGGTAGAGTAGCATATACCCATATATACTTGGTATATATATAGTATATCCGTGATTAGCAGCACACCACTTATATGCAACTTGCTTGTTTGCTGATGTGAATCATGGCGTGGCACCAATCTAGAGTTCTAAATTCTCAGGATGGTAATACCTAGGGTGTTTCTTTTAATATTTTCGTTATAAATGTAACATAACTATCACTAAGAAACTGCGCTGATGAATGCATATTGTCTAAATTTGAAGAGATATCAAGGAAGACGTGATATTAAGCTTACATTGATGAATACTGTAGTACTTTTACAAACCAAATACAGTCCTTTACTGGACTCCCGGCCCTAATCATGAACATTCAACATACATTGATTCTGGTAATACAACATTTTATATGTACCTTGATAAACTTTTCTAGGAAATATTTTCGTCGATACTAATTATCACAATAAATGTTGGAACATCCTTGGAAGAAAAAATTGCGGAGTGTACTAATAAAATGATCAAATTATGAATCATACCCCATCCTACTGAGGATATTTTGCAGCTTACCAACCTAACAAATACCTAATCAAATAGTAAACATCTTCATCTTCTTCAGTACTTATTTACAGCATTTCAATACGTAACTGTTGTTTTGGGTCCATTAATTTTATCACGTACACATTATTCGCTCTGTTGTTGCAGACTGAAAAGATTAAGCCGCTGATCGCTGAGACGTAGCGAATAAGTAGCCTTCTTGTATTCAGCCCAAGTGAAAGGTCTATATTGAGATGGTTTTTGGGGTGATACAAGCTCGGGTATCGGAGATATACATGCATGCAATGGTGGTGTCCCAAAATATATCATTGACATTCTAGTAGTCTTGTTTGAATTTGATAGTACCCTATGTTTCACACTTGAAAACCTTCCATTTGTTAAGGCCTGCAAACACACAAACACCATATGCGATCTTAATAATGATTTGTTAATCAAGAAAATAGACTCAACTGCGTACAAAAGATCACTTTCACCATGCAATCTCAGATCAGTTGCCTATTCCGGATCCAATTTACCCATGAGTGGGGCCCACAAGATTTGTGTCAGTTTCGTGACCAAATCAGGGCCCACAAAACGTCCACAACATCTAAAGTAGGCCCAGGTACGAAAGTAATATAAATGGGACGCAAGAGGAGTAGAGAGGGAAAGGGAAAATAAATATTAACCACCTGTAAAGCATCCCCAACGTTAACGTAGAAAGCGGCCGGATCAGAAGGGACAGGGACCCAAACACCATCTTCAATTGAGATTTGAAAACCATCTACATCGTTAGATCTTAACAAGTTTAAAATCTGAGGGTCAGTATGTGCACCAAAACCAATCCTGTTGTTGTTACTGATGTGTTGTAGTGATGATGGATAGTGATTGATTCTGACGATTGAATCACTATCAACGTCCCTGATTAATTTACTAAATATTGATTTATCTGGGACCCACAATCCTTCAGCTATTAACTCCAGGATCTCACATGTTAAATCTCTAACTGCTTCTATGTAATCATTTACCACATTACTGCAATAACAAAAAAAAAAAAAAGTTAGAAAATAATGGTTTACCAAACAAGACCTTAACTCATTATGCTTCAAAAAAGAAGACCTTAACTCATTATCAGAGAATTTACTTAATTTAGATATAAGGACTCTTACAAATGTTTATTTATATTTTGCCTTATTTAGTAATAACAAAGTCTATCATCATTCTTACTTAGATTTTGTTTACTTATAATTAATTTCTGATTGGATTGATGTCTCTGATCTGATCTGATCTAATTCTTCTCATTTGTCATTCTTAAATCCGTACCTTACACAGCTTTTATACCAGACTATTATTATGATTTTTATTGTTATTATTATTATTCTTAAAACTACAACCTTTTCAAAAAAAAAAGTATTATTAAGCTAGTTACCCCAATAAATAAACGAATGCGATGAGTAAAAAATATGATTGGCTAGCTTATGCTGAAAGAAAGATATTTCAGTCGACCTTTGTAATCAAAGAAACTGTCGTAAATTTTATGATTGAAATCAAAATAGTTTCTCAGAATAAGGTAAATCAGTAAATATTATCCAAAGTGGGTATTTGGTTTAAACATATGTTTTCTAACTTATAAATCAAGCTCTTCTTTACCTAAGTAGTGGTTGATGAAAAATTTATTAATTTAGGGATGACTTTAAGAATCATGACCAATTCATTAATAAATGTCATCTACAAACCATATGTTTTGTAGTTAAGGTCATTAAAAAATAATACTAATAATTAATCAATGATGTGACTTGGTATACATAGGAGTATAATGTTATGCATTATGGTCATCTTAATTTTACTACACAAGCACAACACTCTTTTATAATATCATTCTGTATTCCGGTCAAAGTCTGAAAACGAAAGAATTATGTAAAAAACCATTGGAGGAGGAAGAGGAAATGAAGGGGTAGGAAGAAGTGGGGTTTACCTGAATTTGATTGGATCATTAGAAATAGATTTAGATCTTTGAGAAATAGAAAGAGGATTTGTATGAAGGAGTAAATATTCAACTTCACCAGAATCACCATTAAAACCAATGTTTTTAATACCATAACCAAGTGGAGTAGCAGGACCAGCCTTTAGTTTTTCTAAAGATGGTTTAGCAAAGAAATCATGACATTCATTTTCAATCTCTGAGATTATATCTTTTGATATACCATGGTTTATAACTTTGAAAAAACCATATTCTTCACAAGCTTTTACTATTGAATCAGACACAATTGATCTTTTGTTTGATAAATCAATGACAGGTACACCAGTATTTTTGATTCTCTCCTTTTGGTTATGAATTGGATGATTTGGTGATGGCACTACCATTGTTCTTGTGTTGTAGTAGAAAACAAGACAGGTTTCTGGAGAGTTTGAGAGAAAGATAGTTTTGAGAGGGAGGGGGGGGGGGGGGGTATTGTGATTTGTGATAGAGGGAGAGGGAGTGGTGGGGTGAATATTTAAAGAACAAGGAAAGGAAGAGAGAGGGAGAGAGAAATTATAAAAACTATGAAAATGTTGAGGATTGAGGAATATTAGACTTTGTGTTGATCATCAGAGTACAACTAAGCCAAAATTTATGTTTTGGAGAGATAATACTTGGTTGACTTCTTTTTCCTTTTCACTTGGTTTCCTATTTTTCTACTCTTGCTTCTTCTTTTAGGTAACCCTTTTCTTCTTCTATCTTCACCGATAGTTTTTCAAGCTCTCTGTTGCACGCACACGCCGAAAGAAGTGTCGTAACCGTGTCACAACTGTGTCGGATATGAACATAATTTTGACACGTGGTTGACACATCATGGGTATGTACCCATGTAATGTTTGTGCCCCTTTATCTGCGATTGTTTGATATTTTATAGATATTTTTTAAATTAAATTGAAAAAATAATAGTATCACTTTTCAAAGAAGAAAAATGGTTTATATTCAATATAATAAATACAATGGAGATGAAAGCGGGATTCAAAAGTTTAGGTGCGCTAACAATATAAGTGGTTAATTATTAAATTTTAGGGATAATAAATACCCTTCAAAAAAATGAATTTTGGATACATTTATATTTTTTTACCAAAGCTACCTTCTAATTCGTCTGCTGAATGCAGTGCATTTAACCTTGCTTTCATCGCTATACTTTTTTTAGGATGCAAGAAGGAACGAATGAGCTGGTCGTATACACAACGACATATACCTCTGATCCACCATTTTAGAATTGCCAATACCCAGAGAGATTAAAAAAAACATTTACTGAACGTGTATCTTTTAATGTACCGATCAATTAGTCGGTACATTATGACAACCAACAAAAGAATTTGATCCCATCACTTGAGCAACAAAAGACTTTTAAAGAAATATGTATAATTCTTGATCTATTCATGTAGAAATTCCATCACATATTTACATGTTTATACACTTGAATTTTTAATACTGATCAATAATTGATGATTTTTTTCTTTTTTTAAAGGGAAAAAAAGGAAACAAAAAGAAACTACAAAAGAAGGATAGACTCATCTAAAAGATGAATAATACAAGAAGGAGGGGAGATAAACCACTGACTTGAGGAGTGATTTGAGATAGCATAAGCTGCTAAAGAATGAGTCATAGAGTTGGCATCCTTTTTGATAAAGTTAAACTCAACAGAGTTAAAGAAACTCGGTATGTCTCTGATTCTGGAGATGGTATCTTTTATGCGCCAATGAATTGTTGAATTTCTGAATTTAAGGCTGTTGATCACAATGAGCGAGTCACCTTCTAAGACAATATCCTTGAAAACCCTGTTATAGGAAAGATTAATTCCAACAAGAGCATTGATTGCTTCAGCTTCAATAGGAGTAATAAAGTCTAATTCTTTAGTCTGACATCCTTGAAATCCTGAAGAATGGTCCCTTGCAATAACAACACAAGCAAGGCATTTTGGTCCAGTAGCTCCATCAAAGTTAATCTTATACTTATTTATAGGAGGAGGAGACCATATAGGATTCTGAGAGTCCAGCATATCATGTTCAGTGAGAAGAACAATCTTCTCTTGGATTGTAGTGTTCATATTGTGCCAGTAAAGAGCCTCCCTGATCATGTCTTGAATGTTTATTTTTCCATTACTAAAAATGATCTTGTTTCTCGTTTTCCAGACTGTCCAAAGGATGCTAGCCCCCATCTTTAGCTGCGAGTAATCACCACCTTTAAACATCCAGTATTGAATCTTTTCATTGACTGTCACATTAGAAGTGCTATCAATTCTGCAGGTCATGGGAGAGGCAACTAAGACTGCTTGAGCAACCTGGAAGTGGAGAAAAAGATGATCGGCAGTCTCCTTAACTTTATAACATAACTTGCAGTCTGCATCGATACCCCTTATGGATCTCATCGATCTGTTTCCAAGAGCTAAACCATTGTGAAGAAGTCTCCATAAAAAAAGATGAATCTTTGAAGGGAGCACTTTAATCTGCCAAAACTTTTTCCAATTGAACTCGTTGTTGTTTTTGTTTGAAGTAGAAGGCAGTTTATCATATAAGGTTTTCAGGAAAGATTTGGTGGAGAAGGTTCCATTGGGGTGGTGAATACACATCATTTTATCAGTTATGTTACCCATCTGTTCGTTGGGGGTGTAGATCTCAAGAAATTTACTCGCCTCTACAGGTGTAAAGATTCGTTTTACCTTCTCAGCATCCCATCTGTTGGTGTTGTTTATGAAAATTTCACTGACTTTAGTGATACCTCCTGCAACATGTGCATTCAAAGTAGGAGTCCTGTTTTGAATGTTCGCCACCCAAGGATCATCCCAAATACTTGTTTGTTCTCTATTCCCTATAGCCCAACAACAACTATCTTTCACGTCTTCTCTACCAATCAACATTGCTGACCAAGTAGAAGAGCACTTATTTGGTTTTTCCAGGGTCCAGAATTACCTCCTTTTAGGTATTTTGCTCTCATGAGTTGGGTCCATAAACAGTCAGGATCATTCAAGAACTTCCAAATAAGATTTGCAATCATTGCTTTGTTCAAACGGTGCAGAGATCTAATACCAAATCTACCTTTGTATTTAGACTTTTCAAACTGATTCCAATTGATGAAATGTATTTTTGGTACCTCTTTGGAATGGCCCCACCAAAAATTACGCATAGTTCTTGTAAGATTTCTCAAGGTCCTCTTTGGAATGATGGATGTGTCCATAAAATAAGGAGGTATAAGGCCAAGAATATGTTTGATCATCACTATTCTTCCTGTATGAGACATAAAATCTTTTTTCCAACCTGCCATTTTTGCATCAATTTGTCAGTAAGAAAGTCAAAGGAAGCATTCATGTGGGCAGGTTTTAGAAGGTTGTGACCGAGATATTTTTCCTTGATATGTATTTGTTGGACCCCTAGCAGAGCGACAAGTTCCATTCTTCTTCTTGGATTGACTCCTTTGCTGAAATGGGTTACTGATTTCTGCATATTGAAACATTGACCAGACCAGGAAGCATAGGTATCGAGAATTTGCTTCATGGTGTTCACAAGTATTATCTTTTAGAGTTCTAAACAGAAGTAAGTCATCAAGAAACTTCAGGTGAGAAACAGTTGGCGCATTCCTGCAGATTTTATACCCATTGTAAAGAGCATTCTGCTCCATAGTCCTTATTAGCCAGGAAAGACCTTGGGAGAAAAGAATAAAGAGATAATGGGAAAGAGGTCACCCTTGCGTCAATCCTCTCTCACTAAGAAAAAATCCTTTTGCTTGACCATTCACCACCACATAGAAAGAAGCAGTAGAAATACAATGCATGATAAGATCATGAGAATTTTCTGTAATGCCGAATGTTTTAAGGAAATGACTAAGAAATCTCCAACTAAATTTATCATATGCCTTACAAATATCAATTTTCAGTGCAAAGGAACCAATAACAAAAGTAGAATTTACCATGGTATAAAACATTTTTTTAACTGCCGTAATATTATATATATCAATCTACCAGGTATAAAATCTGATTGGGCAGAATCTACAAGCTTATCAAGGTGTATCTTTAGTCTCCCGGCAATGATTTTTGTGATGATATTATAAATGATGTTAGTCATGGCAATGGGTTGATATTCATAAGGTAGGGAAGGATGTTTTACCTTGGGAATTAATACAATGTTTGTATAATTCAAACTTGGAGGAAGGGAGGAAGAAGAAAAACAATCCTTGATAGTCTGAGCGACCTCCTAACTAATAGAATCCAACACTTTTTGAAGAATAGAGCAGGCATGCCATCTGGACCTGGATATTTAAGATTCTTCATTTTCTTGAGCACATTCCAGATTTCGTCAGTAGTAGGACTCATAGAAATAATATAATTATTGGTGGAGTCGATTTTCATGGGAGCTTGAAACAGGATGGTATGGTTGTCTTCATCAGCATCTATTTTGAATAAGTTGGAGAAATGGCTAACAATGTAAGAATTAATGTCGTCTGAATTAGTGACCCAACTACCATCAGTCAATCTTAAAGCTGAAATTTGATTTATTTTTTTTCTTTTCCTTTGGAGCACAACCATTTGAAAAATACGAGTGTTCTTATCAACATTAGGGATCCATTCACTTTGTTTCTTTGTTCGTAAAACGTTTGTTGGAGCTGGTTTAACTTGTCAATTTTCTCGCATAAATTAGCTTCTTCAGTTCTAGTGTCTCGTGTATGTGCCTCCATTTGAATTTTGAGTAACTCAGCTTTTCCATTTTCCACCGCTTGAAAAATAATTCCAAAGGATCTTTTACTCCAAGTTTTTATGTATTTACCCACTGTAGCAATCTTACTAATGACATTAGTTTGAATACTCAAACCTTTGAATTCAGGATGGTCCACCCAAAAATACTCAAATCTGTTAGTGTGTTTCCTCTTTCTTTTATTCGTTCTACGAGTATTCACAAGAATTGGAGCATGGTGTCACGGCCCGCCCATTTCCCACATATTGGGCCGACCCATGACAAGAGTCTAGGTCCATAGGAAGAACCTAGAAGCTCTAGAATATTCTTGGATAAGAATATTCCCTTGTATATTCCTTGTACATTCAAGAT
>JAJJMC010028072.1:327544-351767 GCA_023531435.1 Papaver californicum
TTCTCTCTTTTGTGATCTTTTAGGCTTACTTGAAGAGTTCAAGTGCCGCACGGTCTAGTCTAAAATCTTAGCCCGTGACAATGGTCACTGCTAATTCTAGGTAGATGCAGAACTCCATTTTCTTTGAACATAAATAAACATTCAGGGGTGCATATAGCTCGGTCTAATCTCCCGAATATGGGTTCCTCCTTAATAGCTGAATTAGTCCAAGTGAAAACTGGACCATCATACCCCATATCAATAAGACTTCTATCCTGGATGAAATTTTTGAATTCAATATTTGCAGCGTTCATCACTTGTCTTCCACCTTTCTTCTCAGAAATTAAAGTAATAGCATTTAGATCACCTACTATGTACCAGGGATTAACGATATTAGCAGTGAATTGAGAGAAATTTAACCAAAATCCATTTTTTTTTTATGATCAGGAGGCTCAGAGATCCCAATCCTTATCAATCATGTGACGAATACGACAGTGAATAACATTCTTGTCGGCACTAATGATCTCAAGATCAGTATCACTATTCCACAAAATAGAATTTCCACCACTTCGGCCAATTGCAGGAGTAGTAACAAAATTATCAAAGCCTATAGAAGAGAACAACTTATTAGAGTCTACCTCATTTAGTAAAGTTTATGAAAGAAATGCAATTTGGGGATTTCAGGCCCTGAGAAACGCCTTGAGATTGCGGACTGTCGAATTATTTTGCAATCCTCGACAGTTCCAGGAGAAAATTAACATCGAGCCTGCGGCTGATTTTGGGAATCCACCACACCCATTTGGGGGTTTTGAGTAACATTGTTTCTTTTGATTGGAATATCAATCTCCATGGGACAAGCTGATCTCTTAGCTCCATTGTAAGAATCTTCTTGCTTTTTAGCATATTTTTCTCTTGGGATGGTTCTCGCAAATCTCTTTCAGCTTTTCTTTTTCTTTGTAGATGAATTAATAGAAGAACAAGAAGAAGAGGAAATATCTCCTTCATCAGAATGGTTTGAGTTTGGCTGGTCAAAAATCATTACTTGAAGGTGGACTTGTGATTATTTATGGGGTATAAGCATTGAGTGGGGTGGGGATAACTACCGGGTTTGGTTGGGGGTTATGTTCTGGGTGCGTTATCACTGGTCTAGGTAATTGAGTTGGCCCATTTTCTCAACACTCCTTTTGGTTTATAGGATATAACCGATTTTTAAAATCACCAGAGTCAAGAGTATTTTGTAGGTCACTTGCCTTCATTGATCTGTCTTCATCCCTTTTCTCCTGGTATGCCATTTTGTCTTCTCCTGGTTTTTGTTTCAGATGGTTATCTCTAACATCATGTTGCACCTGATGCTTCTTTGGATCTAGTATATTTTGTTTGTTATTGGCCATCTTTCCAGAAGTTGTATCAGTTTTGTCTTTATCAAGGTGCACACATGAATCATCCGTTGATGTTTCTTTTCCTTTGACCAACTGTTTGTTAACCTTGTTAATATCAATACCACTTGCGTTTGATCTCCTTTATGTATCATCTGAGGTGTTTTTCTGATTCACATATGCTAGTTTCATGAGGTTGTATGTGCTTCGCAGTGTTCATAACCTTGTCTTTTCCTCTGATAGTATTTTCTTCCATTCTTAGTGATGCCAGCTCGACCTGCAATCTACATGTGGGATCTTTTGTACCATTGGTTTCCTCGATGGCAGTCAACGACTCTTGAGGGATAGTGTTCATCATCTTCATTTGCACACTTTCTTGACTAATTTTGATTATGCCTGGATCACTCGCTTTAAATAAGGCACGAATTTATTCCGAGTATCTCGCCAGAGCTTTATCATTCATCTTTGCACTAAACTCTTCAGGCTTTAGTTTTTGAGAATTTTCGAGAGCTTTGGATAGATGTGGACATTATTTTATAACATGGCCAAAGTATCCACAAAAAAAACACATTCTAGGTAGTTTTTCGTACCTGAAAGTGATTGTAATCTTCTTCTTAGATTTCAATGTAATGATCATGACCTTAGGAAGAAATTTTGTGATATCCAACTGTACACGAACTCTCGCATATTTTCCCCATTTTGCTGCCATTTGAGAATCTATAGGATCCGATGTACCAATCGTCTTCATAATGTTGTGGACTTTGATAGGGTTTAGCATGATCATAGGTATCCCATAAACATGTATCCAGAAACAGACAAATATGTACTTGTATCCTTCAAGCAACAGATCTTCTTGACATCTCTCAGTCATCATCAAATCTTCTTTCACTGACCAAGGTGTTCCTTGGAGAGCTGTTTCCAAATCACATAAGAATTGGAATTTTGCATTCTAATACCCACTGCCCATCTCATGGATAGAAACAGTTCCTGATGGTCTTCATGCCTTTGATATCACTTCGTTGAGAATATTTAGAGGGTATTCTTTTCCAGAGTTAAACTTGAATAACACACATCTGTTTGTTTTAGCTAGAGATTCCTGACTATCATATTCTTCCTCATAAGTATGAGTTTGTGGCTCTTCTAAAAGGTTATTCATTTGATGTAGTATTTCTTCAAAGTCAAGGTGGTTTTTTGATATGGAAGCCATGGTAATGAGAATAAAGTAAATAGTAAGGTATAAGAAGAAGTAAGAAGGGAAGAACAAAGATAGAAGTACAATCAAGTAAATAGAGAAACACCAAATATGATAGATAAAACACCCAGCCGGGAGAGAAAAGATCAGAAAAATCATCGACATAGATGCAGGGATGCACATGGTACGGTTCGGCTCGGTTTTTGACCCAGCCATAACCGAAACCGATAGTCTCGGTTTTTCAGTTTTGAAAACCGATAATTACCATCAACAAATTCGGTTCGGTTTGGTTCGGTTTTATACCGACTCGGTTTCGGTTTTAAACCGGTCGGTTTCGATTTTTCTAAATCTTTCTTCTGTTACAAAATTCATAGCAACAAACAAATCATTATTATTCGATTCTGTCAATGTTTGGTGTCACCTTTGACTTAAGCACTAACAAGTAACAATCCAAAACATGAGGAAAACATAGTACACCAAGTTCTGGTCTAAAAATGATGTTACATAGTACACCTGACCAGCAAAACACTATGAAAAAGTGGAAAAGATGCAACCATGCTTGTAGTATCTCATCTAACTTCATAAGATTCAATCACTTACTATGACTGTAAGATAGCAGAACCAAAGGAAACAGACGGTCATCATAAGAAAAAAGGAACATGTGTAGATTAATGCATGTTGGAACAATATAACCACAACAACTAATGTTACACTAGCACATAAAGGCCCATACGCAAGGTAACTCACTGTAAAAGTCATTTGAATCTCTATGACTGTGTCACTGAAAAGAAACCCCTCTCACAACACAGATACCACTCCAAAAGAAAGACCAAAATAGCTACACTGCACAAAAGAAGGAGCCTTATAACCAACATTTTGATTTACAAAAGTGGTAATGCACATATGCTCCAAGTGAAACTAGTGTTAGAAGAAAACTTCTTAAGTCAAAGGTGACACCAATATATACCTCAAACCAACATGGCAGGTAACTATTGGGTGGACTTAACTCTTCCCAGAAGTAATTTGAAAATTCCATGTATACAGTCCAATGTAATAAAAATAGATCGACTATAATTTATGACAAGTGAAAGATTCAGAAAATTAGTTACCTGCCGCAAAGGGATCAATCTTCATCTATGTCAATATGGATGAACGTGGACTTAGCAAGAGAACCTAAAAAGTCTGCAAGGGTCAAGTCCATAAAAAGAGCTGGATGGATCATCAACCAAGTCCATAAACATAGCTATGAGGAATTGAGGATATGACATCTTATGAAATCAGTTCAAAGTTACTTGGTGAAAGTGTATCAGTGTCACGGTGACCTAGTTACAGGACACCAGTAACTTTTCTGTTCAAGTTACTTGTTTATTTCTTTAAGGATAGTAGCTGTCACCAGTAATGAAGCTATGAAAATTTTAGCAATACAAGCTGGAAATGCTCCTCTAGTAGTATGACAAAATTGATGACCTTTTATACCACCATTTGTTAATGATAAAAATTCGTACTCCATTAAAATACTTGTGTATGGATTTGAAGTACTGATTTACACTAACTCAAATCAACAACTCCAAATTAAATTTTATGTATAGCTAAGCAAGTAGAAAATCTTACTGAAGGTGTTGAATTAGATTTGTGCATGATCAGAAATCAAATAGATTTATAAACTGCAAGTCTGTAATACGAGAAAGTTGGCATTAGCTAAGTCAAAAATCAACAATAACCTTTACCCAGTTTATATTAGTAACTACATTAAACTAACTAGCCTTGATTTTCAAAAAACCCCAATTTTTTTAATTTTATAAAACCCTAATTTTCACATTTATAACACTCTAACACATAAAATCATAATCAAAGAAAATTAGGGATATAATATGATACGTCGTACCTATTGAGTTAACAAAACTCAGTGATTTTTCTGCTCTAGCTTCTAGGTTCCATTGGTGTGGACCTGTGGTGGTGAATCTGGTGATTGTTTGGCAAAAGAACTTGATAGGAAAGAAGAAGAAGAAGAAGAAGAAGAAGAAGAAGAAAAAGAAGAAAAAGAAGAAGAAGAAGAAGATGATAATGATCTTGATTCCTGATGGTTTGGAGCGTGTGCTCCTCAGCTCTGAGACTACGTTTGCCTCTGCACGAAGAAGAAGAAAATTGGAAATAAAATGAGGCCGAAGGAGGGGGAGGGGGAGGAAGACATTAGTTTAGTTAGGTTAGAAATGAAATCGACGACCTGTAATTAATATGATCTTATCATCCTACGGTTCTTAATAATCGGTTTAAACTGATGATTTCGGTTCGATTTTAGGAGTGAACCAAAACCGAACCGGGATCAACGATTTTTTTCAATTAAGATCGTCGATTACCATTAAATTTTTGACTCGGTTCGGTATATTTTCGGTTCAGTTCGATCCGATTTTATCAGTTTACCGTTTTTTTATACAGCTCTAATAGACAAGGAAAAAACACCCAAATCAGACACCTTCTAATTTAATTTTTTTTTTCACCCGGTATAATTGATGAAATATCGATGATACGGCCACTAATGGAATTTGATTTGGGTTACTGAAATGTAAAGATGCCATATACAAAAGACAAAGCCGACTCTCAAATAATATGCCGCATTAAGACTAGTTAATTCCTTGCTTTCTACTTCTTGACCATCGCTTCACATAGTGTACAATATTTCTTCACATGGCGCTATTATTGATGCACCCACTTGTATTACTAAATCGGTAGATAATTATCTTCATACGATTAGGAGATTTTGGTCTCTAGAATTTGGTATTAACGACAGTTTTCAAATCATAAAGCTTTGAATTATAGGAGAGTTTCAAACCCATGTCCTCGTTTCCACGAAGCTGTTTGATTTACTTTTTAATAATAACCTATTTAAATTTAAAGCAGCTAAAATTTTAAAATGTTTGCATAGATTTGGTCTCATGGTCTAGCTGAGGTTCTAAGGGGAAAAAGCAGCCTAGGTTGAAAAAGTGTGTGGTGCATAAAGAATGGTATTTTATTTGTTTGGATCAATGTTAGATTTTATCGTTTCTACGTGTCTTACCTACTATTTCAACAAACACATTTACTCTAAAGTCTTAAATATACGACTCCAAAATTTTGAAGTAGCCCAAAAGTTAACACAGTGTATACATTAAATATTTGTTTCGCATTGACCTTATAAACAACTGTTTTCCGCTTAAACCTCTTTTTCTTCTTGTAAAGGAAAATAAAAATATAAAACGATCTTAATTGTAAATTGTTATGAAAGCCATTTGTTTACCAGACTGTACACGACTTTGCAAACTACAAATGTAAGACAAGAACGACAGAACTAGCCCCTGATAGGTTGGGACTAGTTTGCTCGCTTACTAGCATAGAAGTACTAAGGGGAATTATAATGTCAACTATAAGCAAATGTTGATATCCCTAAATGGTATAGTAATGTATTATCATTGGGATTGTTTTCCGTTTTCTAGTCGAATTAGAGTTTATTTCTTTGCCCTATATATATATACATACGTTGTACCTAGAATATGTGTATCTCAGTATTCTGCTCTATAATAAAACTCTGCTTTCTCTGTTGTGGATGTAGCTAACGTAACAGTTAATGAACCACGTAAATCTCTGTGTCTCGATCTCTATTATTGTTCTCGTTCGATCTCTCGTTACAACAACAAAGAAGTAAAATCTGCCACATGACCACTCCATCTCAGTTGCTCTTTATGCACCAATAGGATGAATGAATGATTACTAGATGACTGCACGCGGTGGCAGCCGATTAGAAAGCATGAAATTTTGGGGAGCCAATAGGAATTTGGGACTAAAATTTCCATTCCTAAACAATAAAGTGGCCGTTAAACCCTGTAGCTTATTTGAAATGGTTATATCTGATTCAAAAAGAAAAAAACTTTCTTCTCCATACATGTTTAACCTGATTTTCGATTATAGATCAAATTCTCGAAATTCTCTTAATCCATATAAACTATAACAATAATTAAATATCGAATGGAAAAAATTCGAAGAAAAATTCACTAAAATTGATCAAAGTTAAAATATTAAAATTTTCTTGTATAAAAGTTGTGACGGCCGTATAGGACTGGAGCCATCTTAGAACATGGGTGTACAATTGACATCCAATTCAGCTGGCTTCCAAGCCCAATTATACTTATTTTGATTGTTTTGTACTATAAATTGGTTTCCAAACCCATTTTAGACCTCCTAATATGGATAAGAAATTTTTTTGGCACTCCCTTTTTTACCATCCTGACTCCCCCTCTACGGTTGGAATTACAATTTTTTGTCCCATATAAAGACTCTTTTTGATCCTCCAATTAACTTATACGAGTCTCTATTTGATCTTGGTCTTCCTCGCGGCTACCATAACTTGGTAATAAGCAACGTGTTTTTTATAAACTTTGTTGGACCAACAACTATTGGTTCTAGAAAATAGCGGTTATAACGGTCATGGACATAATCGTCCCGATGGCTACGATGTGGTTGGGCCACATACTTAAAGTATGTGGTCTCTCTTTATCTATCAGCATGTTAAATTATTTTCTACTTTTTTTTATTAAAAGTTATTTCTAAAAAATAGCCCCCTCTAAATTCCGAAAAGTAAAACTACTATTTTAAAAAAATAAAATACAGTTATTTGATTTTAATTTTAATGTATCAGAAGATGAAGAGGGGCTACATCGTAGTCGGGGCGCATAATCGTGTAAGTTCATATAACATCTCCTTATTTTAATAGGGTTCGTTTTCTGTTTTTGCTCTTGTAATGTTATCACAAACGTTATAACGTTTTGTCATCGACCGTTTCTTATTAAAAAAAGTGTATTGTATCCGAATAGTCAAAGCATCCTTTTCCGTGTGAAAACATTCATGGTCACAATGTGTGACCTGTTTTTCAAACCTTAATTAAAATCAAGATAAATCATCGTAGCTATCGGCTAATACATGTACGAGAACCCTTTGCTAATAAAAGTGGTACGTGGCTCAGTGGATGACGCCAGTAGTATTAATTTACAGAGCGAGGCCACTAGAGGTTTCCTAAATTTTATCTCCCATCCGTATATGTTGATATAGCGCTGATAGACACATTTTAGTGTCTAATTTGCACCTTAATTTCTAGTGAGTTAGTATTCGATTTTGTGTCTATTACGTGTTTTATTGCTTTTGTAGGTACATTAGAAGAATAAAGATTTGTGGAAAAATTGGCTCAAAAAGTGTTCAAAGCACCCGGGAAAATGGATCAAGGCACCCACACTTTGGATTGGGGCACCCCTGGATCGGGTCAACCCAGCGGGTCAACCCAGCGGGTCAGCCCAGCGAGCTGGATCGGGCCGAGTCACGGGTCGACTCATCGGACTCGTCTGTTTCACTGGCAGCACAAATCCAACGTAAAATTTGGTTTCTTTTGCTTCCAGATTGTTCCAAATGATAGTAGATAACCCACACAAGTTAGAACAATCGAGAAACAGCAAAAAGATCCCGTGAAATCAGTTGAAAAATCATGAACATGGCCGGAATTTGATTTCGATTAGGAATGGGATTTGTGGGCTGTTCTAGAGAGTTCTATTAGGTTTAGAACTCTCTCTAGGGTTTCTACTATCTATAAATACCAAGAGAAGCCAAGAGAATCGAACACAAGAGCTTAGAGAAGAGTTTAGAGATTTCCGGTCAATATTCCGTCACCGCCGACGAGCTGCTGCTGCACCGGCCGGCGTGTTCTTCATCCATCACTGCCGGAGAAGAAGACTCAGTAACATTTATATGTGTTGCTGATTTGAATTTTCCTGTCGTCTATTGCTTCAAACCATTTGTTGCTTAAACTTTTCTGTAACAGCTGAACCCTCTTCTGTAACGCTTATAAGCGTATCAAATCAGCTGTTACAGCGTTATTCAACCTTGTAATCAATATTTTGAGCAATGAAATCAACTTTTGAGCAAGTTTTCTTCACCATGAGCTAAGTCTATTTACTGGGATGATGGATAAGGTAATTTTCTCAATTTTATGTGATTTAATTATTTTCTAATAATTATTTATAATTCTTTTATCATTAAAATTGCATAGTTTTGAATAGTAAAAACGGTTTTCTTTCAACAGTTGTGCTTTTGCTTGATGGATTATGCTTAGTTAATTAATTTTGATAATCCATGCTTGTGATTTACCTCTGTTTGTTAGCATAACAAAACCAATTTTGGCAATTATTTGGGCTTCAATTAAATTAAAAAGAATTATCTGATTAATCACATAGGTTGTTAGAATTACCTGATTCCTGATTCCTGGTACGTTTAAAATTATTTAAAAATCATAGTTAGGTTATTTAGTCTTTTTCTTACTCCTGGAATTTTCTAGAGTTAGTTTAAATCATTATTTTCTAAAATCATCACCTTCACAAGTTCGAGAATCGAACCTTTATTTACCACTTCTAAAATTACATCAAGCGCCTCCCACCATCCTAGGATTTAAGGGGGCTCTTACAGAGTATGTGTGGTTGTTTTTACTCAGGCACCTCGTCAGTTATTGTGGGCACCTACTATTGGAGAAAAATATATTTAAAAATTAAAATTGATAGTCTTGGTAGGTTTAGATCCTAGGATCAATGGGAGACTAGCTCATAAATTGGGTGGAAACATCATTTCCATTTTCACTAATTTATGAATGAAGAACCTTTAGTTAGTCCTACATTGGACAAACTAGAGATGTGTTCTCCCTATATTACCACAAAATTTGCAACTAAGGGAGGGCCCTTAGGGTTTAGATGCTTTTGTGGTTGAGGGAGGACTAAGGCAATGGGCTAGTGGATTAATACATACTTTTCACACATGAGCGGTGCTTCGCACCGAAGCACGCATGCGGGTCGCGGGCTTGCGGAGCTTGTGTGTGCCCTATCAAGACTTACCGTTTTTGTTAGTTATTTCCTAAAACAAAAAGATTTGTTACCGTTTTTTCCAAACCGTGATTAATACAATTTAATTCGAATTTATTTTCCTATTAATTCGAATTCAATTCCTCTCACATTTTCGCATATAAAAGTAAATGATTTTCTTCATTTCAAACCATCCCAGAGCAGGCTACTATCCCTTACTCTTTTCCTCTCTTCTTGCTTTGCTTGCGCACTGAGTGTTTATTTAATTTATTCTTCTTCTTCTTTGTCTAAATAATTATTGTTAAGTTCTAGAGGGTTAATTGAGTTATGCTAATTCAATTATTAACGGGCAGTTCAATCCTGGACACAAGTTCTCAGTAGGGGTATAGCATCACTCATTCTTGAGGAGTACCCGAGAAATATTGTGTTAAGGACAATTTGCTGAGCAGGTGGCTCTATCCAATTTGTGCATCAATATCAGAGTGATCTTATTTTTCTAACGTTAACAATTTCATTCTTATGTTAAGTTTATTCTACTGTTACAGATTTGCGACAACAATCTTAACACAATATTTTAATTAATTTTGTTCCAATGGCAAAGAATGATGTTGACAGACCTCAGAAGTTCTCAGGGAAAGACTTCAAAAGATGGCAATCAAAAATGTTATTTCTTCTGAGTTATCACATGTTAGATGAATTGGTTCTGAAGCCTTTTGATGAAACTCTGAATGAACCTGAAAATAAAGGAGAATTAGAAAGTTGAAGTAGGCAGAATTATATGGCTAAAAACCATACCATTAATTGTTTAGAAGATGCATTGTATGACTTCTATAATGCAAAAGAAAATTTTAATGCATTTGATCTATGGACTGCATTAGAAGCTAAGTATGAAGCAGAAACTGCTGGGAGTAAGAAGTTTTTAGTTGCTCGGTTTTTGGAATACAAAATGGTTAATGACAAATCTGTTGTAGACCAATTTCTAGAACTTCAAAAAATTATTAATGAAATTATTGATGAAGGTATGGTAATGGATGAAACATTTCAAGTGTCTGCGGTGATTGAGAAATTACCTACTTCTTGGGCTGAGTACAAAAGAAGACTGAGACATCAAACTATTGAAGTTAGCATGGTGGAATTGGGTAAGAAGATTCAAGTAGAATAATTGTTATGCTCAAAAGACAAAAATATATCTTCCGCAAGGGACATGTCAAACAAAAGCCCTTGTCAGAAAACACAAGTCTTCTGCAAGCCTGGATCACAACAAACGCAAGCCTGGTCCGTAAAGAAAAGGTAATTTTCCAAAACCAAAATCTGGCATTGGTAAAATTAAAGGTGCATGTTATGTTTGTGGTATTTATGGCCATATGGAAATACACTGTAGGAAGCGTAAAGACCTTAATTTTAAAAATCCCAATGCAAATTTAGTTGAAAGCAACAAGAACGAGTTTTCTGGCATGGCGTCTGAAGTTAATTTAGTTACCAATGTGAGAGACTGGTGGGTAGACTCTGGTGCTACCAAACATGTCTGCGGAAACAAAGAGATGTTCACCTCTTATCAGACGGTAGGGGAAGGAGAAAAACTATATATGGGTAACTCGTCCGCAGCACAGGTTGCGGAAAAAGGAAAAGTTGGGCTGAAGCTCACTTCTGGATAAACTCTCACATTGAATGAAGTTCTACATGTTCCAGACATCTGCAAAAATCTTGTATCTAGTGGTGTGTTAGATGATAAGGGATTTAAACTTGTATTTGAATCTGGAAAAGTTATTATAACTAAGGGCAAAGATTATGTAGGAAAGGGCTATAAGACTGAGGGTTTATACAAATTGAATGTAACCTCTATTGAAATAAATAAAAATGATTCTTCTTATGTTTGTGTGTCATTGAATGTTTGGCATGGTAGACTTGGTCATGTAAATTATAAATCAATGAACAAACTGGCAAGCATAGGCTGCATTCCAAAATTTACTTTGGAAAATGAACATAAATGTGAAATTACGTAGAATCAAAATATGCTAAAAAGTCTTATAAGAAAAATGTTCAGAGAAATTCTAAACCCTTAGAATTAATTCACTCAGACCTAGTTGACATGAAATCAGTTCAAACTAGAGGTGGTAAAAAATGGTTTGTCACATTCATAGATGACTATACGAGGTATTGTCATATTTATTTACTTAAAGGTAAGGATGATGCCTTAGAAGCCTTTAAGATATATAAATTAGAAGTTGAAAACCAAATGAGTACTACCATTAAAACCGTTAGGACTGACCGTGGTGGTGAATATGTAATCCCTATAGGAGATTTCTGCATGCAACATGGTATCATTCATGAAGTAACCCCTCCTTATTCACCACAATCTAATGGTGTGGCTGAACGGAAAAACCGAACCCATAAGAAGATGATGAATGCCATGTTAATTAGTTCAGGACTACCTGCGAACTTGTGGGGGGAGGCCGTCCTCTCAGCTTGCTATATCCTGAACAGAGTACCCTTCAAAGGATCAGAAAAATCTCCATATGAATTACGGAAAGGTAGGCAACCTTCTTATGCATACTTCAAAGTGTGGGGGTGCTTGGCTAAGGTTTCTATCCCTCCACCTAAGAGGACCAAGATAGGACCCAAAACCGTTGATTATGTCTTCATAGGGTATCCTGAACACACTACTGCTTATAGGTTTATGGTTGTGAGTTCTGATATTTCAGAAATTGGTGTGAACACCATTATGGAATATAGGGATGTTGTATTTTTTGAAAATGTTTTTCCTTTGAAATTTGAATCTCGCATGATATGTGTAGATCCCTTAGATGTCCCTTCTTCTAGTCAAACCTTACCTATATAAGAAGATGAACTTGTTTATGAACTTAGAAGAGGCAAAAAACTCAGAGTTGAAAAAACTTTTGGGCCAGACTTCATAAGTTGTTTAGCTGAAACTGATCCACAAACCTATAGAGAAGCCATGACTTCTTCTGAAGCTCCATGGTGGAAAGAATCCACTATTAGTGAAATGGATTCCATTATTCAGAATGAGACTTGGGAGATTGTATATTTACCTCTAGGGTGTAAATGGATCTTCAAAAGGAAACGTAAAGTAAATGGAATTATGGAAAAGTATAAAGCTAGGTTAGTAGCTAAAGGCTATAAACAAATAGAAGGCGTAGATTTCTTTGACACTTATTCACCTGTCACGAGAATTACTTCCATTAGGATGTTAATTGCTATCGCTGCCATTCATAACTTAGAGATACATCAAATGGATGTAAAAACAACGTTTCTAAATGGTGAATTAGATGAAGAAATATATATGGACTAACCTGAGGGCTTTGTAATGAAAGGTTGTGAAGACAAAGTTTGTAAAATTAAAAAACCTTTGTATGGATTGAAACAAGCACCCAAACAATGGCATGAAAAATTTGATAATGTAATGATTTCTAGTGGATTTAAAATAAATGAATCTGACAAGTGTGTTTCCAGTAAACTTGTGAATGATGCCTGTGTGATTGTATGCTTGTATGTTGGTAATATGCTTATACTGGGTACAACCATAGATGTAATTAATTCCACTAAGAACATGCTGAATGAGAACTTTGACATGAAAGACTTAGGTCCCACTGATGTAATCTTAGGGATGAAAATTAGAAGAGAATCTAATGGATGTAGTCTTAGTAAATCTCATTACGTTGAATCTGTACTTAGGAGATATAACCAGTTTGATAGTAAACCTGCGAGTACTCCACATGATCCTTGTTGTAGACTCAAGAAGAACAAGGGTAATGGAGTTTCGCAACTTGAGTATTCACGTGTCATAGGAAGTCTGATGTATTTAATGAACTGTACGAGACCAGACACTGCCTATGCTGTGAGTAGGTTAAGTAGGTATACATGTAATCTGGGAAAAGAGAACTGGGATGCACTTATCAGAGTGTTAAGGTATCTGAAATACACTTTAAACTTTTGTTTAAATTATGAGAGATACCCTGCAGTCCTTGAAGGATATTGTGACGCAAACTGGATAGCAGACTCAGATGTGTCTAAGTCTACGAGTGGATACGTTTTCACTTTAGGTTGTGGGTCTGTATCTTGGAAGAGTTCCAAACAGACATGTATCGCTCGATCCACGATGGAATCCGAGTTTATTGCATTAGATAAAGCAGGAGAGGAAGCCGCTTGGCTAAGATGCTTTTTAGAAGACATTCCTCTCTGGCATAGGCCTGTGCCATCTATATCTATACATTGTTGTAGTCAAGATGCAATAGCTAATGCTAAAAAAAGCAACTATAATGGACAGTCTATACATATTCGTAGAAGATATAATTCTCTAAAACAACTAATCTCAACTGGCGTTATTTCTGTTGACTTTGTGAGGTCTAAAGAGAATATCGCGGACCCTTTAACGAAAGGCTTGTCCAAGGAGATAGTTAGTAATGCATCAAGGGGGATGGGGCTTAAGCTCATCAAATAAACTTGCCATGAAGGACACTCAACCTTGCTGACTGGAGATCCCAAGATCAAGGTTTCAAATGAGACAACTAATTTGTGGTGGGTTAAAGGAAACACTATCAGAGAATGAAATTCTCTGTCCCTTCCCTATGGTGTAGACGTGATAGTGTGACTGCATGTGAGGATGACTTATCATTAAGTCTTAATGAGTTATATAGTTTTAATTTAAGATTGAAGTGGGGTATAGCAGTAAACACTCTTGATAGAACTCACCTATCTGAATGAGGAAGTGGGCCGCTTCCTATGAAAACTGAGCTGGTTCTCTAGAGCATTCTGAGAAACGGGATATGTCCAGGGCCAAAATGGACACAACGGCATGAACTTAACAGCACCTTCAGAGATATCTCGCGTGGAAGCTATTGATGGACTACACCAAACGATGGCAGTTCAAGACATCGCGTTCACTGTCCATCGAGTAGTTCCCGTAATTCACTAAGCAAAGGTTCCAGACCTTATGGACACCTATTTCCTAAGAGGTATTTCTCGTTTTCTGATTTCTGAATTTTATCGATTTCTTCATTCATGTGGAGGATTGTTGGAGAAAAATATATTTGAAAATTAAAATTGATAGTCTTGGTAGGATTGGATCCTAGGATCAATGGGACACTAGCTCATAAATTGGGTGGAAACATCATTTCCATTTTCACTAATTTGTGAATGAAGAACCTTTAGTTAGTCCCACATTGGACAAACTAGAGATGTGTTCTCCCTATATTACCACAAAATTTACAACTAAGGGAGGGCCCTTAGGGTTTAGATGCTTTTATGGTTGAGGGAGAACTAAGGCAATGGGCTAGTGGATTAATACATGATTTTCGGTGCTTCGCATCGAAGCACGCACGCGGGTCGCGGGCTTGCGGAGCTTGCGTGTGTTTTTGCGTGAGTTTTTACGTGTACTTGGCGTGTGCCTGGTGTGTGCCTGCGTGTGCCCTATCAAGACTTACCGTTTTTGTGAGTTATTTCCTAAAACAAAAAGATTTGTTACCGTTTTTTCCAAACCGTGATTAATACAATTTAATTCAAATTTATTTTCCCATTAATTCGAATTCAATTCCTCTCACATTTTCTCCTATAAAAGAAAATGGTTTTCTTCATTTCAAGCCATCCCAGAGCAGGCTACTATCCCTCTCTTTTTTTCCCTCTTCTTGCTTTGCTTGCGCACTGAGTGTTTATTTAATTTTTTTCTTTTTCTTCTTTGTCTAAATAATTGATGTTAAGTTCTAGAGGGTTAATTGAGTTGTGCTAATTCAATTAATAACGAGCAGTTCTATCCTGGACACAAGTTCTCAGTAGGGGTATATCATCACTCATTCTTGAGGAGTACCCGAGAAATATTGTGTTAAGCACAATTTGCTGAGCAGGTGGCTCTGTCCAATTTGTGCATCAATATCATAGTGATTTTATTTTTCTAACGTTAACAGTTTCATTCTTCTGTTAAGTTTATTCCATTGTTACAGATTTGCGACAACACCTACATCAACTTTTCTTCATTTGATCGACTAATAACAGAAAACAGAAAATTGTAAGTGAGAGAGACATAATCTAAGTGACATAGCCATAAAATTGAATGTGTTCATTGTAAAAAGATAAAACCAACCATTTTTATGGGGTGAGATCCAAAACTTTGTTCATTATAACTACTTTATTTTCCAAATTCCTTTATATGCATAAGATTTAGTTAGGTTCTTCTTATATAAACCCATAGAAATACTAATGATATTCCCTTTAACTAAATAAAGTAGTTATAATTCAATTGACTTAGTTCTCTTTTGTATAGTACACAAAGATTTAAAACCTCAAAATTAAATCAGGAAACATCTTCTAGATCTTGACGTTTTGATCAAAAGAAATGGAGGGCCTAAATGGAACCACCATCATTAATGTTTTAGATCCTCTATATTTCTTCTTCCGCCATCCTCCCAGAAATAACCATTAGGGTTTTCTCCTTCTTCTACAGCTATAACACACAAAAAGTCCTGAAGTCCTGATTACAAACCACGCAAAGAAATGCCAAATCACCCTTTAATTTCTATTGAGATATTGAAGCATAAATTTTTCAAGAACACTGTTGATTTCACAGTTTTCCTATTTAGACAATCTATTACTTCCTCTATCCTAATTTAGTTATTATAGTATTAGTGATAAAAATATTTATTTTCCTAATTTTTTAGAAGTAGTTTTTAGTTTCCAGCTTATATTAGCTTATATTAGTTGTAGTACAGAGAAAACTTAATTCAATAGTAAAAATATTTAGAAAATATAGAGTACTTAACAGTGGTGAAAAGTTGAACATACACGCTTCTTAAAGTTAGAAACTGATTCCAAGTTAGAAATAATTTAGGAAAGAGAATAGAAAAATAATATAAATTATAGCAAGTAAATTAAGACAAAAGTAAAACTCTAATATAGCAACTAAATTAGTACGAAGGCTTTAAATTTTGATATGTAGATACTAAGATGCATATCATTAATAATAATAAACAATAAAATTAATCAATGATAAAAGAAACGATTAAGAAGAAATAAATTTACATACCAAAATCACAGACAATACATAATGTGGTTTGGCAACTTGACCTACGTCCACGAAAAAACCGCTTAGGGTGAAATATTATTGATCTTCAAATGAATTCTCTGAGATAGTTGTACATTTACATTAGAACTCTTATTTATAGAGTTAACTAACCCTAGAAGATAATACAATATCTTTTGTTTGACTAGGTAATAATATCTAGATAATTAATTACATAATTATCTTAATAATCCCTGGCTTTATCTTCACTTTACATGCACCGCATAATCATTCAATATTCTTTTTCATTTTATCTTCACTTTACATGCACCGCATAATCATTCAATCTTCTTTTTCATTTGTACGGCTATCTCGGTGTATTGCACGTACACTCTACGATATTCCAACAGGAGGAAATAATAGTTCAGTTAACCGTAAATAGAAATAAAAAAATAATAAAAAATTTCTTCTAAAAAAAAAGAATTTAAAATTGATGGAGACGGTGGGTCTAGAATAATAATACTATATGGACTTATTTTCATTCGGTGCATGTAATACTAGAATAAGGTGTCGTTTAAAAATTAACAAAATTATATTATTTTTTTTCGATGATTTAACCAATTAGTTTGTTTTTCTTCTTTCTTTATCTACTTTTAACAAAAGAAAATTACAAACCATCAGGATTGAAAACTGTGAGTACCAAAAAGTTGCTCCGACACGTGGCAGCGAAGTGCGGAGCACAAGATGTCCCGATGCAGGGATCGTACCAGGCATCGAGCCAAGGATCGTACCAGGCATCAAGCCAAGGATCGTACCAAGGTTCGAAGCAGGGATCGTACAAAGGTTCGAAGCAGGGATCATACCAAGGACCGAAATATGGATCACAATTTGATATGACAGCATCGATCGCACCAATCCCGCAAGCCAGGACCACAATTCGCGTTCCGATCCGACGTCATCAATCCCGATCCGGTCAATCCCGATAGACTTGGGCTGAACACATGAAAGCATTAGAGAATGATAGAGTAGACAGGTGGTCCCACAAGGAGGTGCCACGTCACCAATTGTTTGACATGTGGATACATTCTTCACGCGACACCTCAAATAATACATTGGGTATAAAACAACCAAAGGGAAGAAAGAGAGGGGAGGCCGGGACCGGGGGAGGAAAAAAGACTGGATTTTTCTGTAAGAAAAACCAGAGCTCTAATGGAGCTTTTTGTAACCAGAAATTAATCAATAAAACTCTCACAACTTCACTACCCGTGGATGTAAGCCATTAAGGGCTGAACCACGTTAAATCCGTGTCCAATTTCTTCTTTTCTTTTGTTAATTTGAGTGATGATTTCGGTTGTTTTGGGTCGAATCAATTTTCTGCCCAAACAATTTGGCGCTAGAAGGAGGGGGGAGTAATGGATTTATCCAACCTATTTCGCTGAAAACATGTACAACTGAAGAGAGAACATCAGAACCAAGCTTACCATCAGGTTCAATTCCGAGGAGAATCAACAGCAACAACAGTTTGCAGATTAACCAAGAATTTTGATTTCATTTCGATTGCATGATTTTTCTCCTCACGGAATTCTATTTAATTTTGGTTGCTTTACACAATTGTTGAAACCAAGTACTGTTTCAATTTTCAAACAAAGTTTTGAGAAAATTCACGGAAAACCAAAGTTCTGTTCTTCATAAGAAATTTTATTTTCTCTTCAAATTTCGTCTCAAATGGGTTTTGTTTACAGATTTGTGACCTTTGAATCATATTTTTCATACCCATTTAGCTAATTTTTGAAATTTTAAGTAGTAAAGCTTCAAGTTGATTTGGGGATTTTTCTCTCTAATTTGATTTAAGATTCCATCTAAGTTTTGTTCTTCACAAATCTGGTCTCAAAATGAGTTTATCTCACAGATTCACAACAACCGAATCTTTTCTAACAAACCCATTCAATTGATTTCAAAAAATTTAAGCATCAGAATTTCAATCTGATTTGGGGATTTTTCTCTCTAATTTAATTTAAGCATCAGAAAACTTAAGTTCTGCTCTTTGTATATGAATTAATTCCTGCGATTTCTATGGTTTTGCGGATGATTTATATGATTGGTTTCTCTTGGATGAGTATGTACTTGCAGGGAAAAGCTAGAATGATGATGATGCAATCACCAACATTTCCATGGAAGAATCAACAACCCAATGCACACCAAGCATTTGAGTATTTTCCTCACCGAAAGTGGCTGAGATTTGATCGATTTAATGATCCTCTATCCTAATGGAAAATCCAACTTCAGATTAGTCTTCAGAGCATTTTAATTTTTACTACCCCATCTAATATTTTCAACTGTGTGCAAAGAGAAGCAGTTTTTTCAACTGTTTGCAAAGAGAATTATTTGTTTAACTGTCAGTTTACTCAAGCAGTTTGGATGGCAACCCTCCCTCAAGTTCTATTACTATATTAGCTTTGTTGATCAAGAACGGTGATGGGAATAAGCAATTCGGCAGACTAGTTTTGTTGATATCTTGGAGTTCACATTTCCAAGTTGTCCCTGCACCCTCAATGAAGAAGTAAACTGAGCAAGGTTCGCAAAGCAGAACCCATGGCAACAACCATGAGACGTGCAAGCTAAGTATTACTAACTCTAACTTAATACAAATGCTACCAGTTAAATGAATGTATGAATACCTAAATAACACAGAATAAGCAACTGAGACATATGACATAGAGCATATCCCAGCTAAATATGATTTGTAGTATTACAGGTAGTCTGTCTTATATGTCTTGAGAATTCTAGAGATCTGGCTTTTGGATGTGGCCATCTGACATGCTAGGAATGTGGAAGCCAATTTTCACTTTGTCCCATCTGTCATTTGGAGCTAAGATATTACTCCATTGTATATGAATTCGTTCTAAAATTGATTCTGTAATTTGTGCGGGAACAACATGTCCTGTTAAACCATATGCGCTGATTTTTCCACAGATGGTGTATTTGCACATTTTTAAGCATACTAGCTACTATTATAGCATGCCCATTTGCACATTTAGGTAACCTACTTTTAGATCTTGTTATAGTTTTCAGTACTGTAGGTTTTGTAATGTTTCCTCTCAATTAGAACCACTGTACAAATCATGCTAGAATACTATAAGCCATTTAACCAAAGTGAAGTCATTGTCTGTGGTGTGTATGTGATGACATAAATCGTTTGACTAAGTACTGCCCTGTAGTGCATATGATGTCTATGATCAACTTTTCGAAGATTGCGATTCGCATGTTATAGACTCTAATAACCATGTACACATCTCAATGTTTCTGTATATCTGATGTCTATGACTCAATGAACAGTTTCTATACATTTCAATCTGAATATACATGTGATGTAGATCCTGATTTGGGACTGGTGCAATTGTTCTGTGAAAATGAAAAAACTACATTGCTTGTATGCAGCTTAGGGAAAGCTCGATTGTATGCAAACACCAATGATCTTTAGTGTAAAAACAACCTTGATATGTCTAAATTCCTTGCTTAAGTCACAGTAGATTGTTTCTTCTGATTTTCTAATTCATAGCGTAAAAGCTTCGGGTAATCCCAATGTTTCTAAATTGGAATTAGTTAATCTGTTATATGGATGTGAGCATGGTGCAACACTTGTAGACAACTTAGGATATGTTGATATGGTAGATGCTACAAGTGCTTTTGACCTCATATCTGTGAGTAATTTAAACATGCTTAAATATTCAGATTTTTAAGAAAAAAAAAAATATATATATATATATATAAAAAGAGAAAGAATCTGTTTCATGGCAATTAGGCTTACGCTTCATTTTGCTAAGCCTGATCCTAGAACACCTGTTGTATGCGACATTTCATATTTAACCTAACTCATTAAATTTCTTAACTGATGGAATATCTATGCCTGTGACGTGTGAATCGACGTCTTAGTAAGCTCATTTGCGTGAATACTTACCTGTTTATGTTGAATCATGCTTTAAGTTAGTAACCTAATCTTTTCTGATTGATTCGATTCTTTTGCAGCTCCTACATACATAAATAGTATTATAAGCATATTCATTAAGTTAGGATTAAGATAGTTCTTTGATACTTACATGTTAATCCTGTTTTCAGTTCATCTTAAAATTGAATCTGATTTCTTCGAAACCATATTCTGTTTATCAGTTCACATTTGAGCTATTTAGGATGTTAAGCCAATGAGCCCTAATAGAACTGAACTAATATAAACTTGCGAATTGAGTGCAGAATTGTACTAACATTTATTTTAATTGAAAACCCAACTATAGATTTGTCATGAAAGCATTTCAATCTTTATTACCCATCAAATACCTTGAGTTGTATATACTCTCAGTTTACATCTAGTTGATTGCTATATTTCCTGGAACTGCTACTAGTTCTCAAATGTTTGATGACACTTCTACTTATTCTTCTACTTATGTTAGCCAAGTTTCTAGACTACATATTGCAGATACACTGAATCAGGATGAAGGTGTTGACAGTGATCAAGGAGATGGTCCAGGAAGGTGTTATGAGTGCTCCCTGTATAATACAGTTTAATATGAATTGGGAGATAAGTCTTCACCTGCTCTGATTATGAATTCTCTTGTCGCTTGAAAGCATGAATGTAATCTCACATGATTGCAATGAAATTTTTCTGGCTTAATCTCAACAAGCTATTTCAACAAGTCATGAACATTAATCTCACACTTCAGCTAAGAACATGTGGAATCTTAAGCCTAATCTCAAATGAATTGTTCATATCTATCTGTTAGGAACTTATGTATGCCTGGAATTGCTTCAGATTATTAAAATTTACTATACCATGATTCTGTGGCTAGAGTAATCCTTAGAGAGTATTGATCAAACTTGTGGCACAAATTACAATTAGCTCTGAAAAGTTGCCGATTTGTGAGGAGCATAAGCACATAAGTGCAGTTATATTTTAACCTTATGTTATCTTCTAATGCTCGTTGTCATGGATAATTATCTACATTTGTATAACTAGTAATTAGCTAAATTCTAGCATCCAAGTATCACTGATATAAAGCCCAACCTCATATGAGAATACTTGCCTGCATACAGAGTTTGTACAGTTCATAGGAATTGATTTCCGTTCAACCATGATCATTGACTATCATCTATGAATGGATCATGAATTTTCTTACTATTTAACAACATAAGCTTCTTATCTTATGCACACAGTGAAATCATGTTTGAGTGCTAGGGAAGAACTAAGTTGTCTTAACTTGTGATAAGCACGACTTAACATCTTTCAACGAAAATTTACTTAAAGGTTATAGTTGACCTATGGTGTCTGCCTCAAGCTAAAATCTTTTTGAGCTTTTGAGCTTCTCTCTGTAAAACCTGATTCTAATATGTTTTCATAATGTAATACTGAATATCTTGAACGCAAATAATCTTAGTTAAAAGCCTGACTAATGCATCTTGTGACATGTTATTAGCATTTCAGTTCTAGTTTTTCTGAACACACTTCAAATTTCATGTTTACATCAAGCTATTGAGTCAAATCTGATGCCCCTCGCATATTTACAAAATCGTGCTTGAGTGTTAGCCTACCTTCTTAATCCGCTGTCTGATTAATGGATGATTGACTACCTACACGTAACACACTTGTGAATAAGCCTCACTGTGATGTAATTTTGTAACTTATAATGTGAACATGAATGGAGAAATGAGATTTCCTTGGTTTTTGAAAATATCTGGATGATACATATGTTATTCAAAAACATATTTATTGACTATAACCATCATCTTCATTTACTTGCTTTCTATTACTAATTTTCCTGGTAATCAAAACTTCTCATTTACTTGCCCTCTAACCTGGAACTTCCATTAGCTTTTGAATGATTGTTCTAGCTCTAACCGAATAAATGCATCTAGGTGTTCCTGTAATTTGAATGTGGAAATGAGTTTTCAATATATAACTTGATATATCTAATGAAGTTTCTTCTTATTCTACTAATGTTAATCAAGCTCAAAGATGTTTCAGGTAAAGAGTACAGATTCTAGTTCAAGTAATTTTGAGCAGAACCCCTTGCAAGTTGGATTAACAATCCATGATAGAATCAATAAGCAAAATGGATTTGGGGTGTTTGAGAATATATCTGAACAACTCCAACTTCTAGACTCCAAGTTCAGCTACAACCAGTTCAGCACCAATGTCTACTGTCGTTCCAACCATGGTTCATTAGCTACTTCATGTAAGCCATCAATTAACTGGTACATCAGAGTTTGCCAGTGGTGTTGTTTCAAGAACAAGCCTGCAAAACCTGTTGAATTGCCATTCCCTGAAGCTTCAACAGTTTAACGGACAATGATAACAAAGCTGCGAATATCGATTCCTCAAACAGCTAAGAGGGTTCTAGATGTTCCACAAATTATCGATGGTTACTAATTGAACTTGCTTGACAGGGGTAGTAGCAATGTGCTTGCGATAGGTCTTGCGATAGATCTAAATTGATATCTCTGAAAGAGTCAAACTCAAGAAAGATAAGCTTCCATTGTCTTTTTCAATTGCTATATTGCTTACACATCTTAAGTAATAATTTAAACCTAAGAATGATTTTTAGTTGCTACCTTCAATTGATTGAAGCATGACCTGGTTTCAACCTGATTGATTATGTATAACTATGATATGCAATTAAAAGCATGTGAATCATTTTGAACTTGTACCTATTGAGCCATGAGCGATGATTAGTTTATCTGGTTGTATACAAATGAAAATGATGGATTATCTCTAAATTTTTAGCTATAAGTTGGATGTCTAAGTTCCCCAAATTACTATCTATTCTAGCATTCTGGTAGAAATTTCTGAAGAATCTTACGGACTTTAGTTAATCAGGTTAGCGACGATTTATTGCGCTTAATTGCATCTGAATAGCATTCAATGTCATACATTATGAACTAATCAATTGCTTTTATAGCACCTAAATCACATGTGAAATCATGTACCATGATAATTAATCACATAATCATCTATGATAGATATCTACTGAATTAATATGATGTGTTTTTAGTCTGAACAAATTCTAATTTGTTTGATTAGATCTAATTGTGATATGCAATTAAAAGCATGAAGATCATTTTTAGCTTGTACCCGTTTAATGTCATGAAATGTTTAAGACATTTTTATGAGATGTGAAGATACCCATGAAGGACACTTCAGAGATGCGGCAGCTATGCAATAATAATGCACTGGGGGGCATGCTAAAGAGAAATCAAAGTTTTAGCTATAAAATGAGCTAAATACTGCGCGCCAATTAGGTATTTAATTTCAATAATTACTTAATACAAAATAAATAATATTATTCGCCAGTTATATGCCTTGTACTTCTTAGCATAAGGCAACAATTGATAGATACTTCAAATGGCTCATACTTCATGAAGAATATTCAGTAAATACTTCAATTTATTCTGAACTTCTTCGAAGGGCGATGCCTCTTATATTTCTTGCGGCAATCTGAACGCTCCAACATGAATTATCATTCAAAAATGGGGATCTCCTTCAACCTATTATCAAATATTTCTGGAAGGCGAATACTTCTACATCCGTATACTTCTGATCTCTCAAGCAGCAATTACTTCGGAATATTCATCTGGATAATTCTCATGTCTTATTTAAAAATATATGTCATATTTTATTTCTATATATGCTTCTTATGTATATAGAAGAATATGGGATATGTCTTAAATAAGAAATGAGAAATATCTGGATGATTTTTCAAGTATACTTCTCATCTACATTTCAGGTATATTTCTTACCGATATTTCTCCGTTC
>JAJJMC010028072.1:352784-396134 GCA_023531435.1 Papaver californicum
CCACGTTAAATCCGTGTCCAATTTCTTCTTTTCTTTTGTTAATTTGATTGATGATTTCGGTTGTTTTGGGTCGAATCAATTTTCTGCCCAAACAAAAACCTAAATGGAAACTCATACAACTAGAAAAATCCTCACTTCAATTCAACTTGTGATTTCATAACTTTTATTGTCGATCAGATAAATTCTCAAAAATCTTGTAACCCTTTATTAGAACTTAATTCACAACTTCTCTTCAAACCAACCTTCTCAAAACTAGTACTCTTCTTTTTACCTAACATTGCCAAAACTAAACCACCTCAATCGTTTTACAATCGATTCAAGCTACCGAATTGTTGGGGAATCCATTTTCAAGTTCATCATTGGCATAAACAAAGAACTCTCAAAAAGAATTTGTTGTACTAGGAAGAGAGGCGACATAATGTTGGCATATAGAAATTCAAAGACTCGTAAATCTCCACCGGGTCAATCAACTTCTCATCTAATCATCGATTAAAAACAAGAAAAAGACTTCTCATGTAACTTACGTAAAATTAAGTAACACTGTCCTAGATACAGAATTATATATCCTGCACATGATTAACTAACACTAGAGTGAGAATGTAAAAGGAGTAAGAACATTCATGGTTTCATGCGAAGAAAATTAATGGGAAGACATTCTTGTAGGAGTTGCCTTGACTTGGAATGTGAATGAGTTCTTTTTGTTTAAACCACGTGGCAAGGTAAAATAAAAATGGAAGTAATAGTTTTGTTATTTTGAACGACTAGTAATTCGGTTGCTTCCCAAACCAAATGAAATTAAGTCTCTAAACATTATTGGTCTAGAATACCCCTCCTCCCGGAAGACAATTCCAGAAGACGGGATTTACACTTTTCACCATCCAATACATGCCGTATAATTAGAAATTGTTATATATTTTAAATTAAAACTTTATTTTATTAGTATTACTATCTGAATTTCGGTTAAGGATTGTTTTTTTATTCTGTGGGGGATAAAATCAGGATTGATATGAAATCCGTAACCATCGGTTACTAAATTATTTTAACCGGCTAGTCCAATTATTAAGTCATTTTGTTTATAAAATTCTTAAAAATGGAAAACAGATGCGTGACTCTCGAACTTACATCGCCAATAATAAGCATGCTGGTGGGTATAGATTGTCAATCGACTGGTCCATCCATCTATATACATCTATTTATGTTGTTGAGAGATGTTTTAACACGATAGGTGTGTGTTGCCCTCGACCTCACGTAAGTACCACTTATGGAATACAGGGGTGTATTAGATTCTTTACCAAATCATGTATGTTATACTGTAATACTCTTTTTTTCCTAATTTAATTTAATTGTTATATTAGGTATAACATAAATATTAAGAAAGTACATAGAAAATAAATTTCCCCATAAATACAATACACTAATATTTATTTTCCTAGTTTTTAGTTCATAGTTTAATGTTAATTTACAAAGCTGTTATATCTTTTTTGTTCAGATTTGCTTCTTTTGGACCAGATGAGCAAGAATCTTTATTCTTTTTAAGTTTTAGGAGATAGTTAATTGAATCACTACATCATATGGTCTATTTTGCAATGTCTTGATTTTTTGATATGCAACGGACATAGACGTTGCAAACATAAAAACAACGGATATCTATTGCTTTAAATAAGAATTATCTTAAAATAATTGAGCAACAGATTTTCAATATTTATATACGTTTCAAATCATGACATTATTATAATATTTATGTTATTTGTGGGTTTTTATATCTGAATCTTTTTAGTTTTATTTGTTTTTAGTTTTAATTCAAATGATAGAAAAAAAATTGAAATTCGTTCCCCAAATTTTTCCCTATTTTTTTTCACTACCAAATTCGTTTCTCCCCCAATTCCTCCCTCCAACAATTGAACCATGTTTTTCTTTTTCCCCCAAAATCAACAACTCCTACTTTGTTTCTATTTTTTCTTAACTTTAAACAATGGTTAAGGAACATAACCATTTTTTCTATTTCGTTTTTTTCTCTCTCTTTTGAAACCTTTTTTTCTAAACCGAGAAATCAAAACCCCTCCTCTGAAATGTGTTTTGATTTCAACTGAACACCACAAATCAAGACCTTTACTTCTAGATCCATCCTACTATAACTAGAAATTTTTGTAACCCTAGATTACTTAGATTAAGTTTGCTGGTTTTGGGGTGAATAACCCTGAACATCAGCGTGTGAGTCTAGTGATCATGAGATCTAAAATAACTTATGTCAATAACATCATTCTTCCCCCTTATTAAAACCAAACTTCACTTCCAAATCTTCTCTAAAAATAACTAGGGTTTTCCCACTGAGAAAACAAAGAAGAAAAGCTAGGATTCATTTTCTTAGGATTTCAATCTACAACATATCATCATAACAACACAGATGACCAAAAACGAAAGGTAAATCTCCCTGTTTCTGCATCAATTTTTATTTTTTTATTTATTTTTTAAGGTTTACATCAATTGTTTTTATTGTGATTTTTTTTTATTTTTTTGATGTTTAAATCAATCGTTTTGGTTATGATACCAGTTTGTTACTGATGGAGTGTTCTTTGCTAATCTCAACGAAGTATTGACAAGAGAACTTGCTGAAGATGGTTACTCCAGTGTTGAATTTAGGGTTACGCCTCTGAGAACTGAAATCATCATTAAAGCTAATAGAACTCAAAATTTTCTTGGTTTAAAACCAAACTCTTAACTCTTCACCTGTTGTTTGTATTTTGGTCAGATTTAAAATCAGGTTGGTTTTTGGATTCGTAGGTTAGAAGGGAATGCTGATTAGAGAATTGAATTTTGTAGTACAAAAGAGGTTTAAGTTTTGTGAGAATAGTGTTGATCTCTATGCTAAGAAAGTCAATAATAAAGGATTATATGCTATCACTCAAGTTGAGTCTCTCAGATACAAACTTCTTGGTGGGCTTGTTGTTCGTATGTGTGTATTCATATCTTACATAATCTACATGTTGATTTTATTGTAATTTGATAGATTAGAATTGTGTTTATTCACATATGTGTGTGTTTATATGATTAGATTGTGGTTGTGTATTTATAAAATATGCTTATCTATATATTGCTAGAGGAGTTTGTACACAATTAAGGCAATGCTCCGGAAAAATAGTGAGTTTTATGTGTTATTGTTTAAGCAGCAATCTCTCAATGCTGTTGGGTTCTTCTTCCTTAACTTTGCGTCAAATTATGCACCACCAAAACCTATGATAGACTGGCTTGAATCCGGTCCAAATCCTGTCTATATCGGGGTTGGTAGCCTTGTGAGTGCTCTTACTTTAAGATTTCAGTTTCTCCAAAATATACTCCCTCCATCCAAGAATAGATGACATATTCATTTTTGAATTTTGTCCACTTATAGGTGACCTATATCATTAAACAAGGGGTATTTCTAAACTACCTTTTTAATTAATTATTTTTAGTATAAGAAATATGTATAATTTGATAACCATGTTTATATTTGTTATGTAGGTGTTTTAAAATGCTTTTCAATGGTATAAAGGTTACGAATATCCGTGGTATATCATTTCTAAATTTTACTAGTTATTATCCATAAGGGTATAATTATAAAAAAATACTTAAAAATACTCCTGTCTTCTCTTTTCCTTAAGAATTGTGCAAACTTGAACTAGGTCACCTATTCTTTGACTGAAGGAGTATCTAATTATGCTTTCCCATTTCGTAAGTTCTCAGTCATGTTTTAACTACATTTAGTAACCCCATAACAGAAATCTACTAAACTCTTCATCAACTAAGAGCCTAACTCGATAGTACTTCCTGGTTGACGTAAAACAAAATAAGATATTAAAATATGACTGAAAACTCTAAATCAAACTTAACAGATTCATATCCACACTTAAAACCAATTATTTGATATGGTGGTTTAGCTTTACAAAATACCATCAGCACCAAGAAGAATTATGTATACCTTTTCATTGAACAATAAGGAGATCAGAAGCACATGTGACAATAAAGAGATGATGCTTGGATATGCATGTATGGGTTCTCCGCTGGATCTGTTTACTTACTATTAAACAGTTAAAATACACACAAGAATTGTTTAGTAATGTGGTACAATGTAACAATTCCACTTATATTTTGCACTAGCAGTTCTGTATTGGAATGCTTAACAAAGAAACACATGAAATTTCTGATAAATTATGGATTTTCATGGTAATAAATACCAATTTTCATTTTGATTACGTTGTACGCAACACTTTTTTCATTTTAAAACAACAAAATCTAGTTTCCTTTTAAGATAAAAAAAAAACGTACTTGTTTTTGGAAATGCCTACTAGAGTCAGCTGCTGAATTTTATTGTTGTTAAGCCTTATACATGTGTCGACAGTTCCATTGGATGCAGTACAAATAATGCTCAAGTTGCATTTCCTTAAATGTACCTTTCTTGCTTGGATGTTGGCATGATCTCGCCAACCATACCAACCCAATTATGCCATTTTAGCTAGTGTAATACCACTTTGGAGTTTAATTCTTTATGAGAGCCTTGGCCCAACTCTCTCAAAAGGACATGAGTTTGTTAAACGAGGAAAGGGATATCTACTATTGTCACCTCATCAAAGAAATAGAAACTATGTTCTATTCAATATCTTACAGACTTGTATACAGTTAAGATAAGAAATATAGTGATATCTACATACTGTTATAACTTTTGTAATGTATATAGCAAATATTTTCTCATGTTTGAGCGCTTATATTACCACAATAAGTAATGTCTAACCTTGTATGCCTAGTTAGGCTACGTCTCTTAGATATTTTTAAAATTTAAAAATCATTCTCTATTTCAGTTTTATTTTTCCCTTCGAAACGTCAAGTCTCACTATGTAATTTGTTCCGACGTTATCTGTAGGTTCATCATGGTGGTGCTGGAACAACAACTGCTGGCCTTAAAACTGCATTAAATACTACTGCATTACTATTATAATTTATTTGTTGGAAGTTTATAGTCGACCATATCAATGACTTATCATAGATCACTATTTTTCTTTTCTCTAGTGCCCAACTGCTATTGTACCATTCTTTGGAGACCAACCATTTTATGGAGAGAAAGTTCACGATAGAATCTCTCATAGATAAGCTTCTTGGTAGCGTTGTTGTTCGTAGGTATGTACTTATGCAGGTGCAATGAACTCAATTATCAATATTTATGTTTATATAATATCCTGGTTCTAACTGAATTATTGTTAGATATATTAGCTAAGTTGGATCTTGCATGCCTGAGTATATATAATAATCTTGTTTTATAATCTACTATAAAATCGTTGGTTGGGTATGGCACTCCTAGACACAATTCTGGAAATTGCAGTCACCATTAGCCTCTTCGTTTTCAAAACCGATACAGAGAAGACACCTAGTGAGATTAATGGAAGGGTGAGTTATGTGAGACTCTTTTGAATATCATAACTTGAGATTTGAAAATCTGTTTCGTATTACATTCTAAACATTGTGGTTTTCCAGGCTAGTGTTTCGGGATGCACACCGCTTCCTATATGTCCTAGCATGTTTTTTGAGTTTGTTTGCAAGGTATGCCTTCGTTATACGCTTTCTTAAATTCTTTAATCTATACAAGATAAATGCTCGATTATTTATCTTTCTATGGGTACTTCAAAAATCCTTTTATATGCATATGTTTGTTTCTGAACTTCTTAGGTCGTTGACGACATCTATTCTTGAAATGTATCCGATATCTATTGTGGAAATATAACCACCATCACAGCTTAACACCTTGAATGAGTAAGCTTTTTCGACTTTGAAACTGTGTGCATAAACATATCCACTTGCTAAGGTCTGTACATGCCAATGAAAATCCTAAACCTTCCCTAACAACACCCAGATACACTGTTGTAAATCATCAATCTCACATGTTCTATTGTGTACAGGGGGTGGAGAATGTGTATACCCAGCACCATCCTCTTCTATTCCAAACTATGGAAAACATCACAAAGGGACGACTTAGAGACGTGGAATACTCATTATTGGAAATCACTTCCAGCAAGGAAGGTTTGTTATGAGTAACCATTTAACTCCCCATATATTTCCCCATCAATTAAGTTAGATGTTGTATATATTGTTTTTTATATGCTTTCTGTTGCTTTATAACTTCATGGTTATCTAAATTTTTTTATGCACTCTGCTGTGTTTAGTAACTCAGTGTTTGGTAATAAAAAATGATCGCTTACTTGCCATTGACATATGGAAGTATATTATTGAAACACAAATTGCAGTTTGCTGCATGAAATATTCCAAAGGGATTATACATGAACATTATGTATTTGAACCATACCAGTCCCATTAGAGCCTCAATAATGCCCTTAATGTTTACTGTATCTTCCTAACTAGTTTCCTTAATTGTAAAAAACACTTTAAATTGTTTCTTATTATATTAACACTTGTGTCACGTCTCTGTATAGGGTTGCATGTTATACTCAAATCGTTAGGCCATATTGCATACTACAGCAGGAACATAATGGTTTTGAGAAGAAATTATGAGAAGAAATTACGCAGCTGGTAATATGCCTGTGGTTTGTTGTATCTGCCACATGTAGGTTCAGAATTTTGTATACATAAATCACAACTTTTCGGATCTGTTACAAGTTTAAATTTCCTCCACATGTATGGAATAAGATTAGATAGTGGAAATATCATAGTTGGATTTTTAGAAGTGGATATCTGGAACTAATTTCTATCCTTCTTCAGTCTGTATCTACTTAGTGTCAATCTATATCTTCTATTGAGTGTGCACATTTTCTTTCTTCACATATATTAAGTAAAAGTAGATATTCTGACCATTATTTTCTTTCTTTTTATTCTTCTAGCTTTCTATTTGGAATCAAAATAGAGAAACCTCTCCTCGCAAAAGGAAGGTTTTCAGAATTTGGGGATGCAAAGACTTCGGCAAAGTGAAAACTGGTGGTCCCTACACTTCGAAGTAAGAGTCACTCTGATGTCAAATGTTGATCTACTCTTACTCTTCACCTCTTGCCTTACTACCATTTTTCATTTGCTTCATAAATCTTGTAGAAGCTGGCATTTATGGTAAAGTTAGAACCTTAAGGATTAATGAAATGAAGATTTTTAAATCAACTGAAATCTTATATATTTGGTTTCAGGATGAGTTAGCGTTGTTGTTTTGCTTGTTTTCGCTAACAAACCAAATCTTCCCAATGCAAGGAATGATACTAATACATATCGATCGGTACTATGATCTTCTTTTTGTGCCCCAGGTAAACCTTTTAATTTATTTTTATTTTCTTTCAGTTGATTGCCAGGAATATGTACCCAAAGTTGGTTGTTTTCTTAATTTGAATTTCTATTATTGTTTCTTTACAAATGTGAAGGAAGATAATACCTTGGGGAAGTACTTAATCGAGATCTCGCTTAGTTGATGCACCGTACATATTGAACTCGCAATTTTCTCTTAAAAACATCCAATGTAAGAGTTACTTTTTCTTCAAAATGATTTTGTAAGATTATCATTATGTAACATTGACTTTATAGATATATCTATGAAGGCAAGTTATGTTGTATCATATGATTTTTATATTGTGTTTCATACATTGTTGTGTATATGGAGTTCTCTATATAAATTTCATTTTCTAGTTTATCTAGAATAGTATTCAGGTGCGGGATATATGTATTTAGGGGCAGTATACTGCCAGAATTCATTACTAGAAATTATATATTTTTTTGAAATCTAATTTGGTAAACAATACGTTATGTTACTATTATTTATTGAGCAACATATTTAGGTGTTCCAAAATAAAATAACGCCCAACAAATTTTTTGATGGACCCAATAAAACGTTTTCCTTGATGAAATAACGTTTAAGAAAACGTTGCTTAAATTTATTTATCCGTTGCTTTAAATAAATTAAACAACATATATACACCTATTTAAGCAACGTATACATTTGTTGCTTTAATTAAATTAAGCAACGTTTATAAACGTTGTACAAAACGCAGCAAAAATTTGCTACGCCGATATTGCAACGGATATAAATGTTCCTAAAAATCAGGGTAACACCGTTGCAAAATGGTCGAAATGGTGTAGTGAATAAGATATTTTTACATCGTTTTTGGTGTCTTTCGAAACATTTCTTTGCCATTTCGGGACGATTTTTTTCGTCGTTGTGGGGCTACTTATTCAAATTTTGATGGCCGGTTCGTGGCTTGCTATTCTCAATTTAAAAACATCAACGATACGATGTCGCTTTGGATCCATACTCAAGGAATTTAGGGTATACGCGTTTGTTTTATCGACAAGTTTATGGGCAATAAAACTCCTTTATTTTAGGAAAATCTCTTATCAAAGAAGAATACAATCAAATTAAATGGTCGGAATTGATTCCGAAATATAACATGATCTCTCCCTTCTACATAAACAAAAATTGATATCTTTGCGGTTTATTCCTCTTTTGCTTCGCGGTTTACTTGTAATTGATATCTTTATTTGTATTAGGGTTTTGATTATCTTGTATTTTGACATTTTTGTTATTCTTGTAAGTGAAAATGAAATCACTATTTTGATTTGAATAAATTGAAGTATGTCGATTTTTTTTCAAAAATATTAAGGAATATATAGAGAGTATTTAAGAATGGTGTTATAGAAAGTTGAACCTATACATTTCTCTAAGTTATGGACTATATCCAAGTTAGGGATAGATAAGGAAAAAAGAGGAAAAGTATAAACTATAACAACTAAATTAGGACAAAAATAAAACCCTAATATATCAACTAAATTAGGACGGAGGGAGTAATTGTTAAATCATCATAGCGGTACAACTGCACATAGTCTGCAGTACGCACATAATCGAAGTATGTGATAAAGATAAGAAATTGCCAAAACCGAATAAACTATGAAAGTGAGCAGGGGCGAAGCCAAGTTTTAGATAAATATTGTGTAAATTTTTTTGGCAAATTGGATAGGGAATGTAAAATAGGATTAGGAACCCATTTTCTAACATAAAAACATTAAAAATAGCAACAATTGGACTTGGGGGCCAGCTGGGCTTGCTCTAAGCTAGCTCCTCTCCTGACCACGAGTCCATCCTACATACTTGTATGATCTTGTAGGCCAACTTTTTTTTTTCCCACAAATTTTTACTTGAAAAAGACAAGAAAAACATGATAAAGAAAACTAGGCCAAAACTTCAAAAGAAAGAGAAAAGATAAAAAACATGATAATCATCTTAATCGATAAGAAGACATGCATGATCTGTGATTCCCCAAAGCAGTACGGATAAAATGTGGTGGCTTATTGCTCCATTGAGATCCAGTAGAAGCCCTCATTTAGCCGATAAATCAACTACAATATTGTCCTCCTTATAGATATGGGAATATCCAAATTTTATTGAAGATACAAATTTTTCCAATGAATAACTAATCTCAACGGAACCAAAGTAGCACATGAAAAGGCTCTAACAACATGCATTGAGTCACACTCAAACCAAATACGAATCATTCCCCTCGAACGAGCAATCTTAAAAGCGAAAATAACTCCCTAAACCTCAGCTTAGACTGTCTATTTAATGGATTGCCTAAACAACTAACAACCAAACTATTACCATTGGTCGTTTCACTAGCACTTGTTGTAGTCATAGTACTCCATTCGTCTCTGATATAAAAAGGAGGAAAAGTTGAAGTTCTCTACTCCCTTTGGATAGACGGGGAATTGTGGTTTCTTCCATATATATTCTTATTAAAGAATATGGGTATTATCCAATTTAGTTAATGCTTATAGCAATTCACTAGGATAATTACTTCCTCGATGACTTATGTACTTCATGTTTGCCTTAGATTTAGGATAATCATAAAAAGGGTTAACATATTTTCTAGGTAAATCTGACTATTTGTATTCAGATGTAATAAAGGTAAATCAGATAGAAATAAAAAATTTATAAAAAATAAAAAATAATTAATCTGAAAAAAATAATTAAATCTCCGTCTTTATATTGGGGATGGAGGAGTTATTTTATATATAGTTTAAAATTTTAGGAGTCAATATAAAGTAAGATGCTCTTATCTACCTCCATGTGGCCACTTTTTTTTTCTTCCTTTTAATGAGAACAACACAAATAAAAGCACTAACCAATTTTTATTACATATGAATTTCAATCATTAGATTTTCCAAGCTCAAAATTCAGCGTTGGATAAAAAACTCATCTTTCCGTGTGAACTATTGACCACATTAGTTGGATTTTCTTAAAATCAAACGTTTGACTAATTTTCATATGTTTATAAAAAATGCCATTTTTAAATCAAGATAGAAACTTAAAAATGTCAAATTTTTCAAACTATATATCATATTTTAGTGACCTTTATATATTCGGAAAGCTCTTAAAATTACGTAACGAGCATAAACAAAAGTATCAAACTTTTATTTTTTCACGTATTTATATCTCATTGCTATTTATATGCATTTTTTCTTCAAAAAATTTAAAAAACTTTGAGAAAAAAGTGAAAAACTAGCCTTTGCATATACATTGCAACCTCTTTGTGAAAATAAAAATAAAAATAAAAAACTACTCATAAAATAAATATTCCATGGCCACTAAACATCCCATGACAACTCATTTTTTTTAGTTTTCTTCATCTCCAATCCATTTCTCTTTGGCTAAATACTTTTATATATAAAAAAATACCTATGGGTATCAGCTTGGATGCACCAAGATGGCTGAAAAATTGAGCATAAACCACTAAAGAACACCGGAAAAATATAGAGAATAGAAAATTTTACAACATTAATTAAGTGAGGATCCATGGATAATAATAGGGTGAAAGAAGTGAGGTTCACGGTTTACTTGGAGTGTTAACATTTGGAGCATACCACATGTAGAACACACCTACCAACACAACACCATGTGTCTCCTCTTTTTCTCTCCCCCTCTTTTTCTCTCCCCCTCTTGTAATAGAACATGCACAGATCAAGCTGTTGATAATTAAAATCTACTGACATAAATTGTTCTTAAGAAGCACGGATGAAAAGAAATAAGTGAACACACCAAATGGTAATGTCCATAATAAAATTATTTTCATTTCCAACTTGAAATAGAAAATTGCTATTGATTATTGGTATAATTGTTATAAAGTATAACATAACAAACATCTTACACAATATAAATCTTCCTTAAATTTTTGTTGTTTCTCATATGTGAATCATGTGATATTTTTATATGTTTAAAAATATAAAATATATATAATTTATATGATATTTATTATATTTAAAATATAAAATACTACATATATCTTATAATTGTATTTGAATAATCCTTTGTTTTTCTAGGTTTTCGTTTGTTGAGTTTCTTGCTTAAAATTATGATTTAGTTTTTATTGTTAATAAATATATTAAAAATTCTGAATTTTTTATAAGTTATTAATTCTCCTTCTTATATAATTTATATACGTATAGATTAAAAAAATACAAAGAAAAAAAAAGGCCTTAAACTTTTTTGTCATAGGTCTTGTATATGGATGATCACGTTCTCAACAGTAACAATAGATAGTAATTCTTCTTCTTCTTTTTTTCTTTTTTTTTTCCTATTGGATTGTACTAAGTTTTATTAATTCTTTAATTAGAGTACCAGTACCTATATTTTTAACACGAATCACATTGTAATTACTGGTCTCGAAAGATTTTAGAATCACATTCATCAGTGACTTTTTTCCCGATTTGATCTGTAATGACTTTTTTCCTGATTTGATCTGTAACAAGAAAAACTGAAATAACAACTGAACAAATATACACAATATTTTTTTTGCTACTTCTAAATAGTACTCGCATAATACGAGTAAAATATTTTTATAATAAGTCGATTAAATATCAGTCAAATCCTATCAAATATAAGTCAAAGCCTATCACTTAAAGAGAAAAAGATTCATTCTTTATAAGGCCGGAATTTTTTTTACATCCCATTAATAGAATTAAGATATCAGTCAAAGCCTTTATTTTAATTTATTTTTTGTACTTCTATTACTCCCATAATACGAGTAAGAAATTTATATTTCCAATTAAATATCAATAATACTCTTATTTAGTATCTCTTAAAAACAATCAACGAACATATAATTACCAATTCAGTTACGAGTCAAGGTGATTATAATATTCATTAATCATCTGGTATTCGTCCTTGTCCACTCGGGCAGTTTTTTCATACATTTCAATCACTTGCTTTATCTTTTTGGGTCTCTTGACTCTTATCACTTTTTCTTCGACTTCAATTTCATTTACAACAGTTTATTCTTCTGCAACATTTTTTTTCTTCCGCAGCATTTTTTTCGTCGTCTTTAATATTTTATTCTTCTGCAACATTTTATTGAACTTTTTCAACATTTTCTTCTTCTTCGTCCGTTCCAAAGATCTTGTCAATGACAACTTTCAGTATTTTTTCATAACCAGGTTGATCAACCTAACAGTACGTATAACAAGAACAACAGATAATAACATGATGTTCATACAAATTTAATGGAGAGTTTAGGCATTACTCATAATTCATTAAATCTCCTTTTCTTTTTCTTTTTTGGGCTTGATTGATGAGCCAACTATAATAACTTACTCTTATTTGATTATTTTCAATTGAAAATGGGAATACATTTCAAAAAGAAATAGAGAATGTACAAAGGTCCAAAATCAAATGTAAACGATTAACAAACTCAAATATCTTAACAGGGTCCTTCAGATTCCCTTGCCCCGAAGCAAAGAAAATTATGTTGCAAAATAATTTGTTTTGTCTTGTACAAATTTTAATAATTATAAATTAAGAGAAGACGTGTTTACCTATATTATAAAATTTAAATTTATTTTTACATATTAATTTTTTATCCATATTTTTAAAATCATATATCGATTTTTAATTTAAGATCTAAAAAATCCAAATTTATTTATATAATTACGGATTTTGTTACTGTTAAAATTTTAAAGAAAAATAACGTACTTAAAGTTTAGTTCATATATACAAAATTTTATGTTATGATTTTTAATCTTTTACATATGAATGTTTTCAGATGAATATACCATTTTTATATATAAATATTCTTATATGATTTAAAACTTGACATCATAATAGTATTTATGCATGATAAAACTCAATAATTATACTTTAATATATTTTTATTTTGTGCTCTACTATTAACTAATTATAAAATGTGTATTAATAACACAATGCCTCATGATATAAATTTTATTTTTTACATATAAATATTTGCCAACTAACATCTTTTTGCATATAATTTTTCTTGTATAACAATATGATTACTTTTTATGACAATATAATTTTTGTTATAAATTGTATAACAATATAATTTTTTTCTTCACATGATTATTTTTTTCACACATGTTTTTTTTATAAGTTTGGACATTTTTGTAGTTTTTAAATTTCTAATAATTTGTATTAAAGTAAACACCAGTTTAACTTGTCAAATATTTTTGTTATAAATCAAGATGCGAAAATATTAAAATAATCTTTTTTTAGATATTGATAAATATTAAATGGCAACAACGGAATGATATTTTGATTGAGAAATCTATAAATTCTTTAATTTAATGATAATTATAATAACGCCTAAGAATGTAGGTAGCTACTAGTTTTATACATGTGTAAACACTAATTTCTTATTATAGTTTGAGTTACTAACAATATCATTGATGCCATTTAGTTATGCTTGCGATTAGTTAAATGGTAAAAATCATTTAAAGAACAAAAATAAGAGAAAACTATATTTAACCCTTAAACTATTTATGTTTTATCCCCATATTCTAAATAATTCACCAATAAGTACTTAATGTTTTTATTCATTTTTTATAAATAAGCCCCCGGGCCTTGTGCCCCGAAATGAGATTTTCCCTGCTTCCTTATCAGGGCTGGCCCTGTCTCTTAAATCTCTAAATACCTATAAATCATTGTTTTGCCTTACAAAATAAAAGTGCCAAACATAAGGGAAATCTTTAGTCCCCATATTGGTTAAAACTTGCATACTTTTCATGTATATAAGCTTGTTTTAGGGTAAAACATTGTACTTCTGTAGATGGTGGATTTTGACAAGGATAAAATAGTAAATCACCTCTCAATCCTCTGGTATAAGAAATACCAGACTTTTAAATTTTGTAAAAGAATTCTCGGATAGGCGCTTATCCCTACTCTCTCTCAGGCGCATATCCATGTCATATCTCTATATGTCTGGCCAACATATACGATCAAATTGATGAATTTAATCAATATTCATCAGTACACAAAAAAATCAGAATAACACAAGCGCACAGATAAGTTTTCCAGATGTTCTATGATTTTACATAAAATCTCTTAGGCTCCTAGATGTATTGTACACTAGTATAGAGCAATTTGAGTCCAACACATATGATTAAATTGATGAATTCATCAATATTCATCACCACACAAAATCATTAGAACAACACTGGCGCACACAACAAGTTTCCTAGATGTTCTATGATTTTTACATAAAATCTCTTAGGATCCTAGATGTATTGCACACTAGTATAGAGCAATATGAGTAATATTTCTGGGTGTTAGATTCCACAGTTGAATCCCCAAAATTACTTAGTTAATATTTATGTTCAAATCAAACAATATTAACCTATTAAAAAATACATATTTATTTAATTAATTAAATTACCATAGATGTGCTTAAATTAAATAAAATATGACTCTATAGCTTCTGTTGGCTAAAAATCATACCCAGTTGCATTGATCCTTTGCTTAAAGAGACAAGCAATGCAAAACGAGTAAAAGAATTCGAAAAGGGTTCTGAAGCGCTTCGCAACACTCATAAACGTGTCAAAAGCGTTTCAAATTTCCCAAACCCTAATCGGGGTTTGAAAATAAAAATCGCAACAATTGTAAACGTTGCAAGAACGTGAACAAAAGTATTCCAAACCATAATTAGGGTTTGAAGATGGATTAGTAACACTTATAGCATTGCAAAAGTATAACAAAGTGTCTTTTAAATTAACCAGGGTTTGAAAAACGGTTTGCAACATTTATAAGCGTTGCAAAATGTGTGACAAAAATCTTAAACCCTAAATGTTACACACGTCTAGCTCTCTTATTCAGCGTCCTGCTTCTTGACATAAGACTTGCACGCCTACTTAAAACCGAGCATGGACATCATACTCCTCTCTAAAAAATTATGTGAACTTCTAGTCTTCTTGCTAAACTTTTATAAACCCTAATGTTTAAAGAGAAGGAAACATCTTTACCTCTCTTGCTTCTAATGTGTATGCTAGTCAAGCATTTAAGCTTACACAACTATTTTTAAGACAAGACTTCAAATAGAGCCGAGTTTACACGACTTGTGTTTCTTATCAAATTTTGATGAAATTACTCTTTTACCCTTAACATGTGAGGCTGAGTACAAAGAGTAAAACATGAGTGTCCCGCTTCTTATAAAATATGAGACCCTCAAACGTGAGGACCAAAACTAGTCTCCTCTTCTTCTATTTTTCACTTGAAAGGACAAGTTGCATCCCTCTTTTATCTTTATGTAAGAGCAGACTTGACGTCTCTTTTCTATTTTTCGTGAGGACAAGTTTGTTGTCTCCCCTTCTTATAATTTACGTGAGAGAAAAGTACGACGTGCCTCCTCCTATGTTTTACGAGAAACCAAGTTGGTCCTCTCCTCTTCTTTCACGTGAAAGCAAGATGGTCTTCCCCTCTTCTATTTTGCACGTGAAAGACAAAATGTGATCTATACTTCTTATATTCATGTGAATATTTGATGTTTAATATTTTATGGTTTCGACAAATCTCAAAAAATCATAAATCATACTAGTCCTCTCACATATATTTTGTACGAGGCTTCACTAGAATATTCATGATCAACTACATACTCTTATCAATGCAAAATTGATACATTATTCCATATTCACAAATAAATATACGTCTATTTTATTCTAGCCTGCTAGACTCCTCATCTAGTCAAGAAAGACACATTTATTTTATTCTAGCCTGCTAGACTCCTCATCTAGTCAAGCAGGACACATTTATTTTATTCTAGCCTGCTAGACTCCTCAGCTAGTCAAGCAGGACACATTTATTTTATTCTAGCCTGCTAAACTCATTAACTAGTCAAGCAGGACAAGTCTTCAGTCAAGAGACCATTGAACAGGTCTCAATCGACTTAACAATATTATTTTTTAATACTACAATATTACACAAGACACCAAATGTCACAAATGGGGGGATATTAATTAGGGTTTTGGTCTGGCGGTCTACGGCAGCAGTTTGCACCTACTAACGAAAAGTTATGGAAAAATCGATAACAATTGAGTAGAGGAGTTGTGAGTTTAGTAACCAACTATTCAACCGCAATTGAAGTGGAGAGCAGTTGTTAACACCTTCTCTACTTTCACCATCTCACTATTACTCAACCGTCGACAGTTTCTTCCAGAAAAGAGGTCGAGTGGTTACAATAACTATGATATAAAATAAATGTTCATTCTATTGAACAGGGAGACAAGTTCTTAACATACGACAATAGGACAAGTTCCAAGTCTGAAACACGACAACAAGTTTACTCTAAAATAGAGCAATTCAAGTTAATTAACCTTGATCATTTAACTTTCTTCTCATAAGACTTGTTCATAGTTATGTCTGTACCTAAAATTGGTTCTAGGCAGAATAATATACTGTAGAAATGCTTTGTTTAGATTCAGAAACCAAAGTCATACAGAGAAAGCCTAAACCACGATATTAGTCGTTCCGCTCTACTTCGGTCACAATAAGAGAAAATGGGTTGATCTTAGAGGAGGGAATCAAATAAAGTTGAAGGATAACGAGTGTGTTGAATTGTGTATAAAGTTCAGAACTATTGAGAAAGTAACAGAGCTTGAGAGATTTGTAAGCTTGTTTTTTTTCCAAATGGAATGAGTAGCCTATTTATAATAGTAAAGAGCTCATACGTTTCCTTGTAAAGTTGTGGAGATAGTGAAGAGGTGGAGAAGTGAAAATTGTGAGGTTAATGGCTTAACCGCCTTGGAATCTTCGAGAGACCATTATTCCACTATCTATTAACTACTTCACACTTTCCACGACTTTGTAACTTACTTATCATGGGATGTCGTTACACCCATGTTTCTATAACCGCCAGAACAAAACCCCTTGTTTTATCCTCCGTGTGTTTTGAATTGATTTTTTCTAAAGTTAGTGGAGTCAAAGACTCAAGACACGTGAAATTTGACTCAAATGAGCAATAATTGCATATGTCCAAAAGTTGAGAGCCAAAAGATATGTGAAGAGTCAATGAGAAGAAGGCTAGCATTGGCGCTAATGTAGCGCTACCAGCAACGCTAACTAGTTAGCGCCTGTACAGGCCAGGATGGAGCGCTACCAGCAACGCTTACTAGCTAGCACATGTGCTAGCCGGGATAGAGCGCTACTTAGCGTCTGTGCTAGCCAGGCTACAGCGTTGCCAACAACTTTAACTAGTTAGCGTCTGTGCTATCCAGATTGCAGCGTTGCCGGCAGTGCTAACTAGTTAGCGGCTGTGCTAGCAAAGGTGTTAACGCCCCTGACAGAGCTAACTAGTTAGCCCAATTTTTCTTCTTTGGCATATTTTCTTTGTTGGGTTTTCTTGCCTTTTGGCACATGTATGTTCTACTTGTTTGTGTTAGGAGCATGGCTAGGTTTTTGCCAAGGCTAGCACTTGCTGGTGCTATGGTTATTGTTTATGCACCACTAGCTTTTGCACTTCTTAATATTGTGGCCATTTTTATGGCTTGTTTTAGAGCTTCTCAGTCGCATGAAATTTTAATGTTAGCATTTTTCTTAACTTTTATGTTGTGTATTCAGAACATATTCAAGAGATTCAGCCGTGGAAGTTTGCAATCTTGATATTATGCTTCATGCAACTCTGCAATTAGATGGTACGCATCTAAATTAACGTTTTTATCCAGATATGGGGTATCCTCTATTCTGGATGTCCGTAATTTTGTATAATCGGTGTTTGATTAACACAAATAGTTTATATGAATGCACATGAAATAACGAGGGTTTAGCTGAGTAAAACCCTGGAATTATGAAAGTGCATAAATATATAAAGAGCTGCAAAGCTAATTTAACCACGAGATGAATACGCATTCTTAATTCTCTTGCAAAATGTAAGATAACAACATGTATTTATAATTCTGATGTCGGTTAGGAATTTATACACATTTATCTTGTGCTTATGCAGCTATGCAAAAAGAAATATTACAATAATCTCCTTTGTCAAAAATCCACCATCAACATTAAGTCCCCTGGTTAGCGCGGAACAATAATGTATTTCGTGGTAAGCACTAAATGGTGGTATTGATGCATTAGAGGTAGGGGGTCATGACTGCAAATCTTGTTGGCGTGGATGAGTTGAGTTTGTCGCCTGGTGAAGTTCATTACCTCCTTGTTGAGCTGGACCCTCTGGTGAAGCTTGTCATCTCTTTATTAGTAACAGTCGGTCTTGGAGTTAAAAGTCATGCTCATATTCATTCTCCTCGGAATGAGCCGCAGAAAATTCTACTTTAATTTTAGGGTTTCCCACCTTTGTCTGTTTAAACAAGTGTATGACCCCAACTATTTCCACTTTCATTCTTCTTCAGATCTTTGAATAGCATTACTCCTTTACTGCAATATGTCTGACAACAACGGTAGCTCAAACCAAGGTAGCTCTTGTGTAAAGCGTACTAATTGGATTGCAAGTCCGGTAAGCTTCTCCTTTCTCCCAATTTTCATATGTGTATTACAGTGAAGGTCTAAACTTGATTTGATTGTTGTTTTTCCTAGGTTTCTCGGGTTAAGAAAGTACCAAAGAGACATATGAGCACCAGGAGATTCAAAGCACTGGTAAACATCTTTCTTCTTCTTTTCTTTTGACATCACTTATTTTCCTTTGGATGTGAGTAATTCACGTGAACTCCTTTTTTTTTTACATGAGTACATACGCACATATGCATTTGCTTGATTACAGCACGGATTGGAGATTAGAAACATAGGAGCTAAAGAGAATGAATAATTCGTACCAGGGAAGAGCTGAACAGAGGTTGAGATTGTCTTTAAGAACTTTTCCAACATCATGACTTCCATTGATAATATTAACTCAATCCTTCGTGATTGTCCCAACGTCGGGCTCCCTTTTGAGTTGGAGATGGAGTCAGCATCTCAGAAGTATGAAGCAGTGGGAGGATTTATCGTGCCAAAATACCATGTGGATCTTTACATGAAAATATGGACAATGTACGAGCACATTGCTACAACAGAGCTGGTGTTGGGTCATACTCCTATCCTCGTAACAGCTGTCGCATGAATCCTCCTTATTATTGCTGAGATGGATGAGGTACCTCCGTATGCAATTAATGACTTGAAAATCCAGGAATGGAATGAGATGTTGACTACTTGCGAGAACCTGCGTTTCAACATACACTGGTTGCGTCAGTATTTCGAGAGTGTGAGAGAGGCTCATATGACAGGTTTAGCGGAAGGGAAAGCCTTAAAGGAAGAATCCTCTAAAATTGAAGAAATGACTCGAGATCTCAAAACTCGTTCAGTAAAGTATGATGAGAGATTGGGAAAATTGCACCATCGTGAATATCCTCTACTCAGAGACCTGTTCTAGGCCATAGGATAAGTATCCAAACATTTATGTTATTTTATTTTATTTTGTTCTTAGGTTTTGAACGATCTGAATAAAGACTGTTTCAAATAAATGTAATGGGTTTTGAATTTAAAAGTTAAAATATATGTTTTTGGGTTATATTGAACTTGTGAATGAAATAATGAAAGTGTTTTAGGCATAATTTACCTTGAGCCATTTTCCATTTATGACTGCTCATACAGCTTTTTCGTTCATATTAACTAGCTTGTAATACCCACTCAGCATAGATTTAGAGATCACATAAGGCCCTTCCCATTTTGGAGCGAATTTTGGAGCGAACATATCTTGTCTAATATGTTTGGAAGTTTTAAGTACAAGATCCCCTACCTCAAATACTCTTGGTCGTACTGTTTTGTCATATGCTTTGGAGATTCTTTGTCGATAAGTCTCTGCATATTTTTACGCTTTGGCTCGTTTGGACTTGAGTATATCCAAATCCTCTATTCGTGAGTCGGGTATTTCAGATTCATCCCAATGAACCCCGCTTGTTGTTGCGATTCTGGCTGATGAGATTTTAATTTCTGCAGGTAAGATAACATCCTCCCCGTATACAAGAGAATATGGTGAGGTCCCTGTAGAACCCTTCGAAGAAGTTCTGTATGCCCATAAAGCCATAGGTAGTTTTTCATGCCATGTTTTTGGATAATCAGAAATAGTGCGACTTAAAATTCTGATAAGAGTTTTGTTGGTGCTTTCAGCTTGTCTGTTTCCTTGAGGGTAGTTCAACACGGAGAACTCATGTTTGATACCATAACTTTTGAGTAATTTTTGTACACACTTATTTGTAAATGGAGCACCATTATCTGCTACGATGTGCTTTGGTACCCCAAATCTGCATATAATGTATTCTTTGATGAAGGCCGCTATTGTCGCTCCATTCGTGCTCCTGAGAGGTACATCCTCAACCCATTTGGTGAAGTACTCCGTGGCAGTGAGTATGTGCTCGTGTTTCTTTGATAAGGATGGATTTATTTTTCCAATGAGATCTAGTCCCCTGCTATAGAATGGCCAAGGGGGCTTACCGAGTTGATAGGAAGGCAAGGCGTGTGGATGCGGTTGCCGTAGATTTGACATTGGTAACATTTATGAATAAATGAAGTTGCATCTTCTTCCATGGTCGGCCAGTAAATTTCTCATGAACTTAGAGAAATAGTTTTCTCATGCCTTGGTGTTCACCTTCATGCATTTCTTTCAGGATAATTTGAATGTCTTCTTCTGCTAAACATCATAAAAAATTTTCACCAAAGCTCTTTCGGTAGAGTATTCCTTCGTGCAAGACGAATCTTTTTACCTTTCAGATTAAGCATGCCGCTTCTCGCTTTTCTTGAGGTAGAATATTATCTTGAACGTATTTGATATAAGGCTCCCACCAGTCCCCAACATTGTGTATAGTAAGTACTTCTGATTGTTGTGGCGGGATTTGACAATTGGAGTAAGACCCTTGTAATGATCTAGACTGGGCTTCCATGGTGGGCCAGTAATACCCAAGGAGTTGAAGACGTCTGTACAAGGTTATCGCTAGTGTTTGACTGTATATTTCTCGGTATACTTGATTAAGTCGCCCTCGTGCCTCATTGTCTCCCTGACATCTTGACAGGGATCCATATGAATTTCTATGATATAACATTCTATGCAATAAGAAAAAATGTTTTAATTCTTTAAGTCTGACCTTCCCCTGACTGTGTGAGTTGATGAGTTCTTGAATGATAGGTGTCCTCCAGCCGTGGACTTATTCTTCATCAGCCTTGCTATTCCTGGTTGAGGGCATGGTTCGTCCCTGCACAATGAAAGTTGCTTCTGAGTCTTCAAATTGGAGTTTCGAGGCTAGAGTCATCGTACAATCAGCATGTGTGTTATTGGTGCGTCCCGTATATATAATTGTTGCCTCGGTAAAGTAAGTTAAGAGCATTTGTGCTTTTTTCTTGTATGGGACCAGTGTTTCTTCCTTGAGAGTATATATACCATTCATCTGATTCACCAGTAGATTAGAATCTCCACTTATTTCTAGACGTGTCGCTCCAGCTTGTTGTGCGAGCGATTGTCCCAGCAGGAAGGCTTCATACTCAGCAGAGTTGTTAATGCACTTGTAGTCTAGCTTGAACGAATGCGAGAATACCTCGCCTGTTGGTGAAAGTAGTACAATGCCGGTTCCTCCAGTATTAGTGCTTGGGGTAGCAGAGCCGTCGAAGTCTAACAACCATGGTTCTTCTTCAGTGAGTGAGATGTCCGGGAATTTTCCAGGTATGTCTTCATGAGTTGTTGCATCGTCTTCTCCTGGAAAAGCTGCAAGTAGATCTGCGACTGCTTGTCCTTTTATTGCTTTTGGTGATACACATGATATGTAAAACTCTGACATCTATAACAACCATATTGATGCTCGTCCTATGAGAGCGGGCTTTGATAATTAAAAATTTATAAGGTCATCCTTGGCCATCAATACTACTCTATTTGCTAGTAAATAATGTCGAAGCTTCTGAACGACATGCACCAAGGAAACTTTGGGTTATCTCAATATTGTGTCTCTTAATGTACGTCTGAGATAGTAGATGGGACATTCAGTCCCCATGTCGTCTTCTTGAACCAGCAGGGATCCTATGGCTACTTCACTGAAAGCCGTCTAGAGAATTAATGGTTTCTCTATAGTTGGAGATTTCATAACAACTGGTGATAATAATAATTATTGGATTTGACGAAACGCGCTTTGCTGTATAGATGACCAGAAAAAACTTGCCTCTTTCTTCAACAAGGGTGTAAATGAAGCAATAAATTGAGCTAATCCAAGGATAAAGCGTCGAATGTATGATACCTTTCCCATAAGATTTTAAGTTCCCTTACGGTGCGTGGTGGTGGCATGGTGGTGATATCTTGCGTTTTGGTCGGGTCCACCTTGATCCCTTTTGCTGTTACCAAAATCCTACAAACTTTCCGGAGGATACACCAAAGACGCAATTCATAGGGTTCATCTTCAAATGATACTCATGGCATCTCTCGAAGACTTGACGTATGACGTATATGTGGGATGTCTTGGTTTTGGATTTTACTACCACATCGTCGACATAATCCTCTACTAACTTGTGCATCATGTCATGAAAGATCGTTGTCATGGATCTTTGATAAGTAGCGCCAACATTCTTTAATCCAAAGGGCATCACCGTATAATAGAAATTCCCGATAGAAGTTCGGAACGCGGTATTCTCAGCATCGTACTCGTACATCTTTATTTGATAGTAGCCACTATAGCCGTCCATGAATGAAACATACCATGTCCACTGGTAACGTCCACGCGTATGTCGATGTTTGGAAGAGGAAAGTCATCTTTGGGGAAGGATTTGTTCAGGTTCCTAAAATCTACATAGTATCTTATTTTCCCATTCTTTTTCTTGATGGGGACAACGTTATATAACCATGTGGGGTGTTGGATAGGTTTGATGAAGCCTGCTGCTAGCAACTTCTGAATTTCGATCTTGATTTGTTCCTCGAATTCGTGTTTGAACTGTCTGAGATGTTTCTTGACCGGTTTGGCATCTGGAGCAACATGTAGATGATGAGTAAACATTTTGTAATCGAATCCTGGCATTTATTCATAAGTCCAGGCAAAGATTTCTTGATATTCCCTGAGTAGATTGACAAGCTTCACTTTTTTTTTCTAGTGACAAGGCTGAGCTAATTGAAACTTGTCGTGGAATTTCTTCTGTTCCTATATTGATAGTCTCTAGTGAGTCAGCTGTAGCATCTGTGCCGTCTTGTAATTGTCGAGGCGCATCTTGTACTTCCTCATGATATTGCTCCTCACTGTGGATGCATATCTGTGGTCGGGGAGACTCTTCGTAGGCCTCCCCTGTTAATTGATAACAGAGATTGGGCAAGTAGACCATTTTTCCTTTGTCATCGCAACTAGTCACGAAACTGTGGCTTTTTTTAGCAGGTTGCGGGTTTGTGACGCTGGAAGTCCCCTGATGGTATTCAGATGGTCTGGAAGCTGCTCCTGATGACCCGACTTTTGTGGCAAAGATCAGTGATTCGTCTGCTATTGATGCCCAATCGGGCAACGACGTGTTGTAGATTTTGTTGGGTGGTTTGACGATATCGTTCTCTGGTTTGAAGAATTCAGCATCATATATTGGAGTGTAGGGTGATGGTGACGCCGTTATGCGGATGATTTTCCCATCCAGCTCTGCTTTCACGTATTGATGATAGGTGGAGGGAACTTCCTGGTTATCGTGTAGCCATGGGCGCCCTAATATCATGTGATATTCGGGTTCTTTTGCAATACATGAAACTTCACATTGGATATTATTGGACCAACTTGTAAATTCAAATAAACATGGCCATAAGAATTAGTGCGGTTACCTTCGAAATCCTTCATTACTATGGGATATTATATAATCAGGTTCTCATGGACCTGAGCAGCTTTGAGCATCCTGAGTATAATATCATTAGCAGCTGCTCATGTGTCAATAAGGGCTCTCTTGAATTCTATTTCCTTTAAATGAGTGGTGATATACAATGCTCCATTGTGACCTTTTTCATCCACCATGTCTTCTTCGGTGAAGGTGATACTATTTATAGTTGATCTGTCTGGTATGGTTGTCTCTTTTTCCATTGGAGACGGGATCAGGTGCGTATCCACGACCATGCGGTTGAGAGCAACAAAAGTGTCGAAACGTTGATCCTTGGAAAAGTGAAGAAGCTCGCACAGGTTTTCAATTAGAAAAATAGCTTCTTAGTTCATTGGTTTTTCGCATCTTCCAGTCTTGCTAGAGTTCTCGCTTGAGATTCTTGTCTTGCATCAATTTAGCAGAGTGATTGAGGTTTCAACCACATCAGTAATACCATTAGAGAGATGTGGGTTGGTGGCGCCATTGACTGCTGGAGAGGGGTTGTGAGCATCATCATTGACATTGACAGGGGGAATGTTAGGATTGGTGGTAATTAAATATGGCCTAAGACAAACCATTTTTAGATAGTTGAAGTGATGGATTCGTGACCGAGAGATTGACCTCCCACTGTGGTCGCCAATTGTTTGTACCAAAAATTGGTTTTAGGCAAAACAATGTACCGTAGAAGTACTTTGTTTAGATTCGGAAACCAAAAACGCACAGAGCAAGCCTAAACCACGATAGTAGCCGTTCCACTCTGCTTCGATCACAATAAGAGAAAATGGGTTAATCTTAGGGGAGGGAAGCAAAGAAAGTTGAAGGATAATGAGTGCGTTGAATTCTGTATAGAGTTGAGAACTACTAAGAAAATAACAGAGCTTGAGAGATTCGTAAGCTTGTTTTTTTTCTTCAAATGGACTGAGTAGCCTATTTATAATAGTAAAGAGCTCACACGTTTCCTTGTAAAGTTGTGGAGATAGTGAAAAGGTGGAGAAGTGAAAGTCGTGGGGTTAATGGCTTAACCGCCTTAGAATCTTCGAAAAACCATTATTCCACTATCTATTAACTGCTTCACACTTTCCACGACTTTGTAACTTACTTATCATGGGATGTCATTACACCCATGTTGTTATAACCGCCAGACCAAAACCCCATGTTTTATCCCCCCATATGTTATGATTTGATTTCTTGTAAAGTTAGTGGAGTCAAAGACTCAAGACACGTGAATAATTTGACTCAAATGAGAAATAATTGCATAGGTACAAAAGTGGAGAGCCAAAAGATGTGCGAAGATCATTGAGAAGAAGGATAACATTGGCGCTAATGTTAGTATGCTAGTAGCGCTAACTAGTTAGCGCCTATGCTAGCAAAGATGGAGCGCTGCCAGCAGCGCTAACTAGTTAGTGCCTGTGCTAGCGGGAATGCGGGGTAAAAAAAAATCACAGTACTCACCTGCAGCGCTACCAGTAGCGCTAACTAGTTAGCGTCTGTTCTAGCAAGACTGCCGCATTGCTGGTAGCGCTAACTAGTTTGCGCTTGTGCTTGCACAGGTGCTAACGCCCCTGGCAGCGCTAACTAGTTAGCGCAATTTTTCTTTAACATATTGTCTTTATGGCTTTTCTGGCCTTTTGGCACATGTATGTTCTACTTGTTTGTGTTAGGAGCATGGCTAGGTTTTTGCCAAGGCTATCACTTACTGGTGCTATGTTTATGCTTATGCACCATTAGCTTTGGCACTTGTTAATGTTGTGTCCATATTTATGGCTTGTTTTAGAGCTTCTCAGTTGCATGAGATTTGAATGTTAGCATTGTGCTTAACTTTTATGTAGTGCATTTGGAACATATTCAAGAGATTCAGCCGTGGAAGTTTGCAATCTTGAGATTATGCTTAATGCAACTCTACAGTTAGATGGTGTGCATCTAAATTAGCGTTTTTATCTAGATATGGGTGATAGACATATTTTTGTGTCTGATTTGATCTTAATATTATATATTGTTGGTACTCGATTTTGTATTTATTATGGTTTTTATTTCTTTGTAGGTGTTTTTGGAGAAATGATAACGGCACCCTCAACTTGGATTAAGGCACCCACTCTTTGATTAAAGGCACCCACACCCAGAATTCAAATGATAGAAAGTGGCGGGAAGAAGAATTTTTATTCTTCACGTACAGCGTGAAATAGGAAACTCAAAAGAAATTTGGAAACAAGCTTGGAGTTTGGAAATTCCTTTACTTAGGAAACTAGAATTGTGTGGGAAAGAATTAAAAAGGGAATGATATCGATTTCTTCTCTTATTAGCATCCAGAAACGAAGAAATCAGGAAGTAAAGAATTCTGTTTTTGGAAAAGATTTTCGGTGGTCTTCCAAGGATCAAAGGAAAGATTTGAGAGGATTAAAGGAAGTTTTGGGTGATGGGTAGTATAAATAGAGGATACTAGAGAGTTTGGGGTACGAAGAAACGATTGGTGAAGCTTAGAATTGAAGTGAACAGCAAGAACAAAGTGAACAGACGAACGTTTCTGCTGCTGCACGGTGAAAAACTTGAAGAACAAAAGGCTAGCCAGAACTGTCATTCATTTCAAACAGCAACGGAAATCTGTTTCCTGTTGCGCATTCATTTCAAATACTTTCTGTATCAGCCTGAAGTGTTCACAGCAACACTTATAACCGTATCTAAGTGTCTGTGAGCATTTCTATTCTTATTGTAAGCAATTCTTGAGTTATAAAAAATTGATTTTTGAGGATTTTTCCATTACAATGAGGAGCTAAACTTCATCTTTGAGGCTATGGAGGAAACTACTTTTCCAACAATTATGTGGTAAGTATTTAATTAATTTATTCAATTTATTTATGATTAATTTCCTTGATTAAAAATTGATTTAAAAGGTTTTTGTTAAGCAATTGTGATTATCCGTTAGATGGTGCATGCATCGGCTTAGGCCCTAGATGCTCCATGCTTTTGTTATACAGTTGTTGTTTTGAAAATATATTTTTGCAATGATTTAGAATCAAATTAAAATGTTAAAATTGCATGATTAAAATTATTATCACTTTGAAATTGGAAAATAGTGGAATCCTAGTCTCAGTTTTCTCTCAACCTTATAAAAAATATTTGAGTTTTCATATTTTTAATTTTAGAAATTAGATTTAAAATCAATCTTCACAAGTCTGAGTAACGAATCTTTATTTACCACTTTAAAAGTACATCAATGGGGTAACCTCTATTCTGGATGTCCGTAATTTTGTATAATCAATGTTTGATTACCACAAATAGTTTATATAAATGCACATGAAATAACAAGGGTTTAGCTGAGTAAAGCCCTGAAATTTTGGAAGTGCATAAATATATAAAGAGTTGCAAAGCTAATTTAGCCACGAGCTGAATATGCATTCTTAATTCTCTTGCGAAATATAAGATAATAACATGTATTTATAATTGTGATGCCGGGTTAGGAATTTATACACATTTATCTTGTGCTTATGCAGCTAGGAAAAAAACAATACTATAATTTTCTCCTTTGTCAAAAATCCACCATCAACAAGCTATTAACACCAATCACATCCTACATAGTCTGATACTTTGACCCCATTCTTCTCTCGCTTCCCCCCCTAAGACCAACCCTTATCCTTCTCATTTTGTGACTGAAGCAAAACTGGAACAACCATTGCTTGGTTTAGGCCAGGATTGTACAGATTGATCTCTCGAATCTAAACAAAGTGCTTCAACAACACAAATATTTTAAGGATTGATAAATTATCACCTGCTCACCCATTATTCCCCAAAATAACCTTTAATTCGATTTTTCCTACAAAAAACTGCAAAAAAGTATTTTCAGTAGGTTCAAGAGATCAAAATCAAACAGGATGAGCCTAAATAAAGAAATGGTTATACACGTCATGCTTCAATCACAAAGGTGAGATAATGGGTTGATCTTAGGGGAGGGAAGAAAAGAAGGTTGAGAAATCACTATGTGATGAAAATGGTTGTGTTTAGTTTTAAGAATGGATTATCTATGGGATAGATCTTTGTTATTATGTCTCTTTTTTAAATATATGAAGTTATATCTATTTATAGTCTTGTAAGGAACGCACTAATTTCTCGTAAGTGGTGGAAGTTAAGAAAAGATAGAGAACTGACGATCGTGGGGATTGTAGTGGGGTCATGTCTGATAAGTCAGGAGAACTTTATGCCCACTACTCCTCGTCCTCTAAATTGTTTTTTAACCATCCCACTACTTATTAACTTCTTGTTCGTGGATGTGTTGCCACAACGCACGATGCCGTAGACCGCCGGAACAATACCCTAATGAGAATCCCCCCATGTGTTGTATTTGATATTTTGTAGAAAATAGTGGAATCATGGACTACTACTATTTGGATTAAGTTAAGTCGGTGACTTGTTAAATTAGTGAGGAAAGTGGCTCAATTTACTTAGTTGATAAGTAAACTGATCAGTGTCGAGTCTAGTAAAATAGTAAGTTTAATGGTCATGTACTAGCTTAGGAGGAACATGGCATAAATTTAGGAGACTTCGAAGCCAAGATTACGCAAAAGTTCCCAAAGACCATACGTGGCACACTCGAGAACCAGACGAAGAGGCTTGATTAAGAGCCATATAGAGTTGGCACTGACATTAGGCCAGTGCCATAAGTAATGACGCTTCCCTGAGGAACAACACTTGAGAGAATGGCGTGTCTTCAGGGACGCAATGGGCTAGCACTAGCTTTGTGCTATCCCGCTGTTAGGATTGGCGCTGGCACTAGGACAATGCCAGATATTAGTAGTGCGTCCTGAGGACGTTGCGCGTCTTGAGGAAGTGATACGTCCCTAAGGATATTGTGACAAAATGACGCGTCCTCAGGGGACGATCCTTGAGTTATGGCGCGTCCAAAAGGAACCACGCATAAGTAGTGACGCGTCCTTAAGTAATAATGCTAGAATGATATGTATTCTTGAGGAAATGGCGTCAAACTGTGATTTTTTTATTTTCGAACAGAGTACTAAGCTAGAATGCTTCTTTGAAGATCAAACATTAGCTATTCCTAGAATATGTAGATGTTATTGGACCCCCGATACACATTCGAGACAAGTTCAAGGAATTCAGCTATGGAAATTACGTGACTTGAGACTAGTCCGATACGACATAAATATTGTAAATATTAGAGAGACTACGTGATCAATTTAGAACAATTGTATTCATTTGTAGAGACTTTATTCTTAACTCTCTTGCGGAATATAAGTAGAAATACAATATTTTATATTTTGATACAAGGTCAGAAATATGCGCGGATATTTATATAATTCTGTTGTTAGGCAAATGGTGATTTTATAATTCTAGCCCTTGTCAAAAATCCACCATCAACATTAAGTCTCATGTTTAGTGAGGAACAATAATATTGCGCAGTAAGAACTAGATGGTGACAATATGCTCTTTAACATTTATATATGATCAACTTTTAATAGTAGAAGAAGATGTACTTAGCTTCTGTTTCCGGGTACTGAGATATATGCCCCTTAACCTTAACCCTAGTTTAGGTTAATAGTATCCTGAGTTCAAGTCATGAATGCTTATCCGTGAGAAAAGAGAGGATATTGCTGGCGCTGGACGTCTTTGGGCTTTGATCTTAGTTTCCTAACCCAACAAGGACTTCCCATGATTAATCGCCTATATATGCATTCCATTCACAACATCATTTCCTCCCTTTCATTATTTTTCTTTTTTTGATGGTGTAAGAAGGCACATCCTCTACCACGCGTTATTAAGAGTTGGTCGTTCCTCGAGCAAGCGGCAGTAGGAGATGGTCGTTCCTCAAGCAAGAGGAGCAGAAGATAGGTGTACCTCGAGCAAGCGGCAGTAAGAGCTGGAATTTCTTCCCCGAGTACACGTTGCTCGGAGCAAGGTAAATGCTCTTTTTTTTAAATCTTTTCTGCTACACGACTATTGTTCCTCTCTTGTAACCCTAGATTTTGCTTATAAAGTATTATCCCCAGTTTTGTAAACCATCAACTTAGACAAATTAAGGTTTGACTTTTTGCTTTGTCTTTTCATACAATATAAGAAGTTTAATACTGTAGTTTTTTTTTGATGTAAAAGAGAACTTGAATCCATTTCAGATGACTAGCGAGTATGATAATGATACTAGCGCAACCTCTAGCCATAATAGAAAGGAAATTCTTATACTACATTTCTTGAAAACGAACCTCATATCCGTGATAAATTTTTTGAACATATTTTTTGAATAAATCAACATACCTCTCTTGGATTTATAGGTTGCTTTATTCTTAATTCTGAGAAATCTACTACTACTCAGAGAGTTGTTGCTGAGACCATACCGAGATTCAATTTGCAGATAAGAGACTATATAGCTTCTTTTGTTGAGTTCAAGACATCTAAGACTCCTTTTCGAAAATGGGTAAGTTGGTGCAAGGTTATGTTGAACAATTCTTCAGTGACAAAAATTTTGAGAGATGCCCGAATACTCCATGTTGTGAGAGTATCTGAAATTATACGGATTAATAAGGATGTAAAAAGACTTTTATCCTTCATTTCCCGTTAGTGTGAACAAACTCATTCTACCATGTGTGCCTGGGGTGAGCTAAAAATTAATCTGGAGGACACAGTTAGCTTGTTGCATCTTCAAATTGCAGGGACCATCCCTACTGAATATTCTGCTAGAGAGAAGCGAATGATCACGACTTTAGAGAGGAAGATAGAGGATCTCCAGTAAGGTAAAGTTTGGTGTAATGCACATTACATGACGTGGATTGATTATTGTTGAGATGGTAAGGTGAGTGCTGACGGTCTTGATATTAGTGATCCTTTGAGCATAACAACATTTCTGATACTCTGGTTGTCTTGGAAGATTTCCCTTTCGGTAGATTGAAGCCCTCAGTTGTCCTTCTGGCTGTGGCACTTACTAATTGCGAATATCTTCCTCTTGGTAAACTAATTCTTGGTTCTTAATACTAGCACTTAGACTCATTGACTCTTGACATGAAAACTTATAACTATTTATGAAGATTGATTCTTGTGTCCATTGTATTTCTTCAAGCATTGTTATGGGAGTATTTCCCAAATTATGCACCTCAAACCGAGCCTTTATATCTGATTGAAGATATTGAGTGTGCAAGAATTTGTCGTTGGCATAAGAAGAATTTACCTATGTGAATCTAATTGACCTGATAGATATCCCGAGTGAGGTGAACTTCAGTCCTTGGGATTCTTAACACGAGCGTATACTTCCACCAACTACTTTTGTTGGATCTGTTGGGATGGTCCTCTGGTCAGGTCTGAAGAGAAGAATTAATATTTTCACTACTGGCCAAAATGCGTTTATGAACAGTTCCATTCCAGGTTACATCTTTGCTCTTGGTTCAGAAGGTTATTCAGTGCAGGCGTACAACATTGACCACACATCTCGTCAGATGGGTTTTGACCAAGAGGTACCTCATGGCCGTGTTGAGGCTCTATTTGTTAAAGAATTGAATGAGAATTCAGATGTCTGCCATGTTGAATGGATAAGTCTCACTTTATTCTATTGAGATAAGAAACCTTGGGTGTAAGCCGTGTATACACACTTCTGGAATGAAGAGAGGAACCGTTTCATAAACCGTTGCAACTGGAGTTCTTGAAAGGATAGAAAAGGGATACTATGAAGGAATTGAGCCAGTCTTCAAAGTATGGAGGTTTGACAAGTGATTTGCAGGAGATTTTTTCATAAGTGTAGATGGTAGGTTTTTATCAAGGGTAAAATAGTAAAATTATGTCTCAGACCTGGGTCTGAGAAATATTAAACCTCAGAATTCTGCACAGAGTTTTAAGGCAGGTGCTCACCCCGATCCTCTCTCAAGTACTCACCCTTATCCTCCCTGTATATGTATGGATGAACTTATCATAACAACTACATGTACGATCAAATTTACTGAATTGATCAACATTCATAGTTGTAAAAAATCATCAGAATAACATAGGTGCTTACTATGACATTCCTAGATATTCTATGATTTTTACATAAAATCTCAAGCTCCTAAATTGATTGCCCACTAGTATAGAGCAATTTGAGCATCATTTGGGTGCTATATTCCGCAGTTGAATTCCTAAAATTACCTTATGTTAATATTCATACTCAACTGAAAAATATTGACTCACTATAATACCTATATAGCTTTTATATAGAAGTATGTAGCAAGTTACATACGAATTTACTTGACTAAAGTATCACATGTGTTCTTAGACACCAAATCAAGAATTGTGCTAAACACGAACCATAGATTCTACTAGCTAAATTTAGCCTTGGCCATGTTAATCCTTGCTTAAGGAAGAAACCAGTGGCATAAACATCCCTCATTAAACATACAAGACGCAAGCAAATGGCCCAAAGACCTAAAAGTGCGTTTTTATATCAAGATTGTCAGAAGCAATTCTACACTACCCTGTACAAAGTCGCGATCCGGGAGAAATTGGTAATAAATATAGGGATAATTTATGTATTAATATCTTCTTATGGATGTCTTCTACAAAATTCTAAACAATCACATCAATCGAATAAACGAGCTAAGAGATATGATCGAAACATTGGACTAAGTCGTAACTGAAAAATTACTGAATTCTTCTCGACTTTTGTCTGTTTCATCTTTTTGAGGCTCTGAATGAACTCAAGACTCAAATCATTTCGAGGTAGGAGATAGGTAGTTGTATGGGTATCGAAAAGTTGGGGTAGATCATCAAAAATGGACTATGTATGAAGAGTTTATAGCGTTTTCAATGAAAACCATGAATCTGAATTTTCTGACTATGAAGTTTCACGAAATTATTTATTCTTTCATTAAAAAAAGAAACAAAAGTCAAGAGGGAAAAATATTCTCTTGTCCTTCCAAAGTCTAGAGGCTAATTCCCCTTCTCCTTGTCCGCTTTAGCTACCTAACAAAGCTTATCCTGCTTATGATATAAAACTTGTACTGCTTAGGATATATAAGCTTGTCATGCTTAGGATACAAAGCTTGTTATGCTTAGCTTAACAAGCTTGTCCGTCTTAGGGCTTTAGACAAAGCTTGTTCGTCTTAGGGCTTTAGAAAAAGATTGTCCGTCTTACTTTAGCCATTAAGCTTGTCCTTCTTAGCTTGATTCCTAAGCTTGGCTAGATTAGCTATGGTAAAAACCTTGTCTTAGATCCTAATGATTTTCCATATTAGACGTAGCTCCTAATGCTTGTACATCTTAGGCTTAGATCCTAATGCTTGACCGTCCAAGCTTGTTTTATACATCCATTTTTCTAAATCTTAACTTGTCCGTCCAACTCTCCAGGACTTTCCTTTGACTTCAAAGGCCATACTAAGCCTCACTCACATATATTTTTATGAGTAGCCTCACATATATATGCTCGTGCTCAACGTGCTACACTTATTTCTACAAAGCAAATATGTCAATGCAAATTGACCTAACTGAACACACATTGTTCCTCATGAATACAATAAAATAAAATACATATTTTATTTTGGTCTTGCTAAGACTCATCAAGATAGTCAAGCAAGACAAGCATTCAGTCAAAAAATAATTAAACAAGTCTCATTCGATTTAACATTAATAGTGCTTAAATGCTGTAAAATTACACGAGACATCAAAGATGTCACAAATGAGAGGATATTTACTAGGGTATTGGTCTGGTGGTCTACGATATATGATGCAGAAGTGCATTCACAAAATTGAAAACTCTGGAAAGTTCAAGTAGCAGTTGAGTAGAGGAGAAGTGGATTGAGCAACCGTCTATTCATCCTCAATCGAAGTGGGAACATTTACTAACACTTTCTCCATCATCCCCACTTCACCGCTACCCAACCATCGACACTTTCTTCAAGACATGAGGTCAGGTTAACGGTTATAATAACTATGATTATAAATAGATTTCTTAATCTATTGACAGACAGACAAGTCTAAAAGAACAACACAAGTCGAGTAACTTGATTTCCATACAATCCTCTCATTCACACACAGAAAGTTGTTCATAGCTATTCACACCTACCACATCCCACAAAGTCTGATACTATGACCTTAACCTTTCTCTCGCTTCTCTCCCTAAAACCAACTCTTCTCCTTCCTTTTGTGACTAAAGAAGACTGGAATGACCATTTCTTGGTTTAGGCCAGGATTGTTACAGATTGATCTCTAGAATCTAAAAAAAAAGTAATTCTACAATAAAAATGTTTAAAGATTAGATGAATTATCACCTACACACCCAATTTTTTTCCTAAATTAGCCTCTTAATTCGTTTTTCCCCACAAACATTTTGGCGACCACAGTTGGAGATCAATCTCACAGTTGCAATTTCTCAATTTATTGAATTTTCCTCAATTTCAGAAGCGATTGATCTTAGTTTAGGTTCAATACCAATTATGATACTACCAACGTTGGTGCTCCTAGTAATACTCCCCTGGTCGTCAACACTGGCCATACCACCCCTCCTCCATTTTGTCAGCATACTAAGAAGTAAGGGATGTACATACTCCATTTACCACAACCGATGTGATGAAGATACCAGAGACTCTTGCCCAGACTCAGGCAATCGACTACAACTACACATGCTTTGATGGAGAGAGTCATACTTGTTAGGAATAAAAATGCATGTGAGACTTGAGTTAACATACGGCTCATAAGTAAACATTACAACACTCAACCATCTGTGGGTGTTGTGACTAAAGGTGGCAAAAGGAAAGCTTCAGGGCCAGAACAATAACCCAAGCTTGCACCACCAACGCAAGTACTAATTCCAACTATAACACCACAGGAAGGCCAACCACATCGAAAGGTTCACCAAATGCAAGCGTGACGAAAAAGACCACATATCTTTTGAATCATAGTGTACGGTGGAACGAAGTAGAGTGCTACACTTCCCAACATTCTAGTGCACAAAAATCACTTTTATGATGTTCAAAGTACACACCCTGGATGCTCTGCAAGTACAACTACTATGGATTCCAACTAAACTACCACAACAATGGTGTGTACATTTGTACTAAGAAAATAAGCTGCAAGCTGGACAACACGATGAACAACAAGGCATTATCATCTACTGAAACATCAACTTGCACGCCATACTTCCTGGTCGAGTAATTCACAACCTCATATCCATGGCCTACTCGTGTTCAAAGGGTTGAACTTTCTTTTAATCCTTTCCTCTTTTATCGACATATATACACCAGTCTGAGATTATATTAATATTATTCAATCAGACGTTGCGCTACCAAAGTGCTACCCTTATCGGCAATAGAGATGCTACTAAACTATACATCGTGAGAATCCGATCAAATGAAAGAAGTTTATACTCCTCTAATATTTAAACGAGATGAGACCCAAGTCTATAAAATTTCCAGTGCAATGAGGCGCCAACGAGTCAACATGGAGAAGTTGCGTTTCTACTTCAATTGTTCGTACTACTAGCAGATGAATACGTCAAGGCGTGTTTTCCTTCTCTCCTATTAGAAGATTTATGCACAATATCCTCACCCTATAAAGTGGATAGGTCCTCATACTGCACAGCCACAACCTACATCCATCTATCATCATCATAATTAATGAATGCAATGGAACTATCACCAGTATGAATACACCATAAGACGTGAAGAACATGGGTACCGTGAAGACGTACTACTATATGGTCCTAAGAAGATGTATAATTTTAGTCTTCCAGCATCTGTATAGAATAAAAAAGATAACTACTTTCATTATATATACAATGTTCAAGAGGACCGACCACCTATAAAGTGCAAAGTCAGTCACGCTCCGTCTATAATGTTTGACAGTTCAGACACTCAGCGCTAGTGTCGGCTTCAATTCTAACTCATTCAAGTTCCTGCTTCAGCCACAGCGCATTGACAACAACCAATAATGAAGGGAAACTCTGATATCTCCCTTGTTCTATACGAGAAGATTAATTTCTACATACATGATAACTCCATCAAATAATGTTATATCTATTCTAGTGGTGGATCTTAAGTGAACTACACTTGGGGACTGATCATTCGAACGAGGCTTCTCTTCCCCAACACATCATAAAATTCACCATCTATCAAAGACTGATTATTCAAAGAAGAAGATCGTTGATGAAAAGTTAGAATAAAATTCATTCACCCCACGTAGACTCAACGAAGTTACAATTTTTTAATCAGCGTCAATTGGATCATTAAGTTCAACAACATACAAATTTCTAATTCAATTAGGATACTGTTTCCGACCATACATGCTTCCCATTTCCGGTCAACTTGTCCAGATAAAAGGATTCCAACAAGCCACCTGCAACACTATCAAATCCACTTCTCCGTTAGTCATCAGTTGTTGCTGTCACTTGAAGCTTTTTGTACCTATTTTATGTTGAGGATGTCACTTACTTGAATTCTTCAGGAGTTACTTAGATTCTTGTTGTTTATCTTCCCAATCGTCCGTCAGTAAAAAATGCTACCAGTGGGAAGTACAATACAATATCCAAGATTTATCTTTTGTCATACAATATTCTAATGGAGCACCAGAAGCAGGATACTCGGATAGATGCATGGTTTTGTACTTTTAAATACCTGTAATATGAATGTGCAATTTGTTCTTAGTAATGAAGTTAAAACTTCATATCAACTTCAACATCAAAAGATTAATACTCATGAGTAAAACATTGACTACTCTATTCGTATCAACGATGGCTGCTCACCTTGGCTCGACGCCTTTACACCTGCGCTGCCACTCTTGGGGGTACGTCACACATAAAGTCGATAATGAAGCACGTCTAAGCTGGATTTTGTCTACATCAAGAAAACTATCAGAGTTCATCACTAGCTTCCCCTGACTCTGTCTTCCACCTTACTGCTACCAACAATGACTCCAGTTATCATCTTGCACTCACTGGCGTTCCATCTCTTGTCTACAACTACCTGCTACTGCTTGCAACTCCTTACAACATCAACTCCATGAAAAATTCAGTCTTCATCGAATTCGAGTTCTTGGACGCCTCCTGATAGGCGAAAAACATATAGCCGCAAGTAGAAGCGACAAATACGAGATCGTCCACGGAGATTGATAATATTGTATCTAGATATTAAAAAAATTAGTTCTAAAAGAAAACTAAAATATGAAATAATAAATAATAATTAAATCTAATAAGACTAAATAATATAGAAAAAAACCTAGGGTTTCGGATTTCACCAAATTAAATATGCAAATCACTTATTCATCTTTTAAAAATGTTATATTATAACTCAAGACAATATTGAAACCAATCTCATGCCTCGGAATATATTATGTTTAAAATATATATTACATCTTTTAATGTAAACTAAAACAGTTTAACTCCTTCTCTTATAAAAAATCAATATCTGAAGACTATTCAAAACAGTTAAAGAACGAAGTTGTAATTGAAGAGAAATTAATTAAACAGTTAAATCCAAAACAATATTTTATTAAAGAATACCTAAGTTCTTACATCATAAAGTTGGCATCATCTTCAACCCCAATAGAAAAGGTTAGCTATCCATTATAACTAAAACTAAAAAGAATAAAGAAAGGAAAATAAAAATGATACTAAACTAATACTTTGACACCCGACAAAAATCCACTGCCCGAACTCCCCCCCCCCCCCCTTTATATGTGTCTCTCATTATAAGGGTGCCTAGCACACCTTGTCTGTTGTTAGTCTACTTGTATGTTCCTTTAATACTTTCTGTTATTCTGTTTGTATTTAGTGTACACCTTACACGCATACGACTATTATTTCGTTAGTCTGTTCTTAACCAACTGTTATTACATTGGTTGTTTTCAGCTATAAATAGCTGCATAGTCTTGTGAGTCTGTAAGAGAGATTCTCTCATTTTTGTTAAATAAAGTTTCCATGGTATCAGAGCTTTGCTGATCCATTTTTCTTTTTCCATTAATGAAAGCTTCTAAAACTATTATCACGAATTCTCTCATCTTCAAATTTCTTCATCATTTCTTTCTACAATAATCAAAGCCCAAATTCATCTTCTTACTAAAAAACTTTACTCAATATTTTGGTTTTTTGCTTCATACAATCATTCAGATCTTGTTCTTGATCTCTTACTAAACATTGTTCAGCTAGCTTATATCAAATTCTTCTTCTTCTTCTTCTTCTTCTTCTTCTTCTTCTTCTTCTTCTCTGTGATAATCTTTCTCTACTTTGCAATCATGGAAAATGTTAGATTAATTTATAAATTTCCTCTCATTCAATTATTTAATGTCATTCCTCTGAATCTAAAAGACGACAACTATCTTACATGGAAGTATTTTAGGGTGAACATAAATATACTGCAAAGTGGTACTTTCAAGTAGGTTCGAGAGATCAAGCTCGAACAGAAGGAGTATAAACCAAGAAATGGCCATTCATGTCCTGCTTCATTTATAAAGATGGAAAGGATTTGGGTAGGTCTTAGGGGACGAAAGCAAAGAAGGTTGAGAAATATCATTATGAAGAAGAATGGATTCTCCGTAGAGGAATCACTAATTCCATAGGTTTTTGGTTTCTTCATAATGATTGTGTGGTTGTATGTTTTCTGTCTTGTTTCGAATATATGAGAATCATCTATTTATAGTTTGAAGAGGACACACTGATATTCTCGTAAGTCGTGGAAGTTAGAAAGAGGTGGAGAAATGATGATTGGTGGAGATTGTCGTGGGTGGTTCCCAAAAAGTAGGGGAAACCTGTCTGACCACTACTCCTCATCCTCTCAATTGCTCTGTAACCGCTCACTTATTGTTACCTTCTTGTTCGTGAGGGTTATGTTACCATGCACGATGCGATAGACCGCCATACCAATACCCCAATAAGGATCCCCCCATGTTTTGTTTGATATCTCGTGGAAATATTGGAGTTATAGGACACTATGGTTTTGATTAAGTCAATTCAATACAAATGACTTGCTAAGTCAGTGGGGTAAGTTGTGCGACTCAGTTGATTGACATCCAGACTGATTAATGCTGGGTCTGGGAATTTTAGTGGTCATGTACTTGTTTGAAATTAACATGGCGTATTTAATAGCTAAGCATTAGCTTATAAATGACTTATCGTAAGTATGAGAGGCCATTGAGGCCAAATGTTGTAGAGGGTTCTTCGAGCAAGAAAACCTGCGGAAATTCAGAGAAGACTCAATGTAGGACCTATATTGAGAGGAAAGGCATATTTCTGAGCAAAGTAGCTAGCAAAGCCAACACTAGCTACTTAGCGCAAATAAGAAGGTGCTAACTCTCTTAACGTGAAAAGCTAGTGTGCTAACGTCTCAGGAGTAAGACCAGCATGTATAAATTTTAGTAAATATTAATTGTACTAGGGCTAGGAAGATAGCACCAAAGAGGTTTCAAGTTAGCACTTCAATTATATAGTTAACACAAAGTTTTTATCACAAATATACATGTGGCCAAGTCGCTAAGTATAAATAAGGACGTATTAGCCTTAGAGGCGCATTGGGTTTCACTATAAATGCATTGGATCTAGGGAAAGGGTTCCAGTGCCAAGGGCGTCAGCCACACCAAGGGCGCTAGCCAAGAAACAAGGGCGCTAGCCACATCAAGGGTGTTTGCCACAAGGGCACTAGCGCAAGCAGCAAGGGCGTTAGCCACAAGGGCGTTAGCGTAAGGGGGTTAGCCACAAGGGCGTTTGCAAAGGGTGCTATCCAAGGGCGCCAACCAAGGATGTTAACGCAAGGGAGCTAGCCAAGGTCTTTAGCGTAAGGGCTTTAGCCACAAGAGCTTCACTTTTGTTACTAAAATTAGGGTTAGCACTTTGGTGCTAAGGTTGAGGTGCCAAGGAAGTTAGCGCTTTTAGCGCTATTGTAGCTAACTATTGCCAATACGATACTAAGCCAAATAGATAGTGCTATCTTGGCGTTAATATGAGAAAAGGCTTAGCATAACTAAGAGGTTCAATGCATATTTTATGGCATTGCTTCTTGATTGTGGTGCATCTGAAAGGAGTGGCGCATTATTTGTTGCTTATACCGATTAGGGAGTGAATCAAACAAAATACAAAAGTAACATATTTGAGCTCAGAGGAGCAATTTGAGACGAGTTTGTTGCGAACGAAGCGTTAAGATAAAGTGTTGTTTTTGGGTTAAGCATTAGCTATTCCCGAATTCGGTAGATAATACCAGAACATCGATGCGCACTCGAGACAAGATTCAAGGAATTCAACCGTGAAATCTTATGCGACTTGAGACTAGTTCGATATGGCATAAATATTGTGAGTATTGAGGAAGCTACGAGGCCGGTTTAGAATGTTTTTAGTTTTTTAGAGAAGACTCAAGTTTGCTCTATACTAGTGGGAAACCCATCTAGGAGCTGGAGAATTATTATGTGGAGATTATAGACTACAGTGTTAGCATGGAATGCTTGTAGCCTTTTGTAGAGACTTTATTCTCAATTCGCCTGAGGAATATAAGGAGGAATACAATATTTTATGTTTTGATATGAAGTCAGAAGTATGTGCACTAGTATGTGCGGATATTTTTATGTTCATGTAACTAGGTAGAAGGGTGATTCTACGATTTTAACCCTTGTCAAAAACTCACTATCTATGTTAAGTCCTCTGCTTAGTGAAGAACAATAATGTTGTACATTAAGCATTAAATGGTGACATTATGCTTATAATGATTATATACGCATAATTCAAATTTTAAGAGTAGAAAGAGGTATACTTAGCTTCTGAATTCCAGGTACTGGGATAAGTGCTCCTTAGCGTGAGTCTTGGATGTGATTTGTAACACCTGCAATTTTCGCATGACGCTTACTTAGGGATGCATCATGTCATGGGATGAAGCTTCATTCTAAGCTTATAAATCTTACTCAGATATGCATTAGGGTGTGGATGCCTTGACCTCGAAATTATAGTGTTAAGGCCCTATTATGCCGTGATACATGATTGAGAATACATCACTGAGCCAATGTGTGTATCTGAGAGAGCATCATAGTGCTAAGGAACTATTATGCCGTGATGCATGATTGAGAATGCTTACTGAGCCAATGTGCGTATCTGAGAAAGCATCATAGTGTTAAGGAACTATTATGCCGTGATGCATGATTGAGAATGCATCACTAAGCCAATGTGTGTATTTGCGAGAGCATTATAGTGTTAAGGCATTATTATGCCGTGATGCGTGATTGAGAATGCATCACTGAACCAACGCTACATATCAAGAATACACTATAGTGCTTTTGCACTATTATGCCGTGATGCGTGATTGAGAATGCATCACTGAACCAACGCTACATATCAAGAATACACTATAGTGATAATGCACTATTATGCCGTGATGCGTGATTGAGAATGCATCACTGAACCAACACTGCATATCGAGAATGCATTATAGTGCTAATGTACTATTATGCCGTGATGCATGATTGAGAATGCATCACTGAACCAACGCTGCATATCGAGAATGCATTATAGTGCTAATGCACTATTATGCCGTGATGCATGATTCAATGCATCACTGAGCCAATGCTACGTAAGTGAGAGCATCATAGTGCTAATGCATTATTATGCTGTGATGCATGATTCAATGCATTACTAAGCTAATGCTGCGTAAGTGAGAGCATCATAGTGCTAATGCACTATTATGCCGTGATGCATGATTCAATGCATCACTAAGCCAATGTTGCGCAAGTGAAAGGATCATAATGTTAATGTACTATTATGTCGTGATGCATGATTCAATGTATCACTGAACCAATGTTGCGCATCCTCGAGAGTATCATAGTGTTAATACACTATTAGGCCGTGATGCGTGATTGAGAATGCATCACTGAACCAATGTTGCATATAGAGAATGGATTATAGTGCTAATGCACTATTATGCCGTGATGCATGATTGAGAATGAATTACTGAACCAACGCTGCATATCGAGAATGCATTATAGTGCTAATGCACTATTATACCGTGATGCATGATTGAGAATGCATCACTTAACCAACGCTGCATATCGAGAATATATTATAGTGCTAAGGCACTATTATGCCGTGATGCGTGATTGAGAATGCATCACTGAACCAACGCTACATATCGAGAATGCATTATAGTGCTAAGGCACTATTATGCCGTGATGCATGATTGAGAATGCATCACTAAACCAAAGCTGCATATCCGAGAGTGCATCATAGTGCTAATGCACTTTTATGCCGTGATGCATGATTAAGAATGCATCACTGAGCCAATGTTGCGTACCGTGAATGTATTATAGTGGCAATGCACTATTATGTTGTGATGCATGATGGAGAATGCATCACTGAACAAATGTTGCGTACCAAAAATCATTATAGTGTCAATGCACTATTATGCCGTGATACATGATTGAGAATGCATCACTGCATAAATGTTGCGTACTGAGAATGCATTATAGTGCTAATGCACTATTATGCCGTGATGCATGATTCAATGCATCACTGAGCCAATGCTACGTAAGTGAGAGCATCATAGTCCTAATGCACTATTATGCCGTGATGCATGATTCAATGCATCACTAAGCCAATGCTGCGTAAGTGAGAGCATCATATTGCTAATGCACTATTATGCCGTGATGCATGATTCAATGCATCACTAAGCCAATGCTGCGTAAGTGAAAGGATCATAGTGCTAATATACTATTATGCCGTGATGGATGATTCAATGTATCACTGAACCAATGTTGCGCACCCTCGAGAGCATCATAGTGCTAATGCACTATTAAGCCGTGATGCATGATTGAGAATGCATCACTAGGAAGTGCATTAGATGAACGTCATATATCCTCCTTATATGCACTTGTATAAATGCAAATAAAACATATATAGGGAGTGATGCTTAGCTATGCCAACCAGATGGCGGAATTGCCTTGATGCGCCAACCAGTTACCGGATTAGCCCAGAGGCGGCAACCAGTTAGCGAATTTTCCTAGAGGCGCCAACCAGTTGGTGAATTTTCCTAGAGGCGTCATCCAGTTAGCGGATTTTCCTAGAGGCGTCAACCAGTTGGCGTTTTTGCCTAAGTGCAGTTGATGGATGTCACTTCCCTTTCTTTTGTTTATTTATAAAAATGCGAATAAAACATATATAGGGAGGGAGATTTGCTTGAATATGCATGAGCGATAATGAACATATATATGCGATATGGCCTATACGTTGGAGCATACTTGATGCTAAAGCATCAATATGCTTATAGATTAACCGATAAAGCTTGGATGCGCATGAGCGGTAATGCACATATATATATGCGATGTGGCCTATACGTTGGAGCATACTTGATGCTTAAGCATCAATATGCTTGTAGCTTAAC
>JAJJMC010028072.1:399231-413311 GCA_023531435.1 Papaver californicum
TGTAGACTTTAATGTAAGATCCATATCTCCTAGATCAGGACTCTGATTGATGTGCTCTTCTGGTATGTCGTAGTAGAGACATAGACAAACATTTCTCGTGAAGGATGTTTTGACCCGTTCTTCACCGATTGTTGTTGATTTCTGAATTATGAGCAAGTAGTTGGTTCCGGTGCTTGCTTAGATTTTGAGTATGCAACAATTAAGTGCTAGTGATAACGTCAGCAAAGTGGCAGTAGATAAGACACAGGACACCCAAAGACGATGCTTTGAGTTATAACAAGTAGCAGCAAAGTTGGAAATATTGGAAACCGGCAGAAGAAGCTTATGGTAGATCATATTTGCAAGTGAGGTTAGTGGTGGACTCTAGTGCTTTTGTCTTAGAAAGGTTGTTGAGGTCTTCTTGGGAGTTACAATGCGACCTGACAGGATGATATGTCTGAAAAGGTGAAAGTCCATGGGCATACAAGGTTTCCATAAAGATGAGTCTTTTGAATCCCGTTTGGAAACCCTAGTTTGCACACTATTTTCTTATGAAGTTGTTGAAGGTTCATACGATGTAGGATTTTGGCGTTTGACCCTAATTTTCGAAGATAAGAGACCAAGCTATCTTATGCAAAAAGAATCACTCGATTCAGAGTTGGCTCGGTCAGTCAATCATGCGTAAGTATGTGTGATTAGTGATCCCGTGTGAACTTTCAGATACTGTAGACTTTAATGTAAGATCCATATCTCCTAGATCAGGACTCTGATTGATGTGCTCTTCTAGTATGTCGTAGTAGAGACATAGACAAACATTTCTCGTGAAGGATGTTTTGACCCGTTCTTCACCGATTGTTGTTGATTTCTGAATTTGTAAATTGAAGAGGTATTGACAGGAGCATCAAGGAATAGAGGAGTGAACCGAGTTGGTGTCGGGGAGCAGGACAGGTACCGTGAGACAGGAAAGGTAGCATGAGACAGGACAAATAGCATGAGACAGGACAGGTACCATAAGACATGACAGGTACCAGGAGGACCGACTTGTAAAATAATATTCGAGAAGTTGAGAGAAAAATCATGAATCTGAGGTGACTGCGTCTTTGAAGTTCAGAGCTGGAGATGATTGTGGCTTCCGAGTCTGGAGTGTGTCCAACAGTAGAATCTTGCGGTTGAAGTAAGTATAAGCAACAAGGATGGGGTTACCTTTCTGGATGTGATCAGGTAAGAAGATGAGGCTCCCCAGTCGTGTGAGTAGTGATGTAGAAAAGTCGTGTTGCTTGTACCTTTTCTGATCAGACCTTGTACTTGAGGGATGTTACTGTATTAAACTTTCGAAAGTGAAGGAGTCATTAGTCCCCAAGTATGCCTCACTTGGATCCGCTACCTGGCAGAGAATAACTTTATGTGTCGTCACAGGTCCATGCTTCTGAGAATTTGAGAGTATATGAGAAATCATGAAAGTTGGAGCCATCATTTGCTGTCGTTGAAGTGTTGGGGCAAGCATCTGAATTGAAGTTGAATCCATCATTGTCGTACGGGATGTTGAGATGCAATAGAGTTTTTTTTTTTCTGAAGACGCAGTGACATGTCCCTGGAACAATTCTGAGAGAGGCTGGCTCTGGTTGTTGATGCGTCCCTGAGCGACAGGTATTAAAGTGGAGCAAATAACCCAAGGCTCATCCGTTAGCTTGGATCGGTCTCAATTAAGCTTTTGTTCATTAATTCTGATGTGGACAATGTCCTCCCCAAAGATAAAAGTCATAGGCGGACTACCTCTCCCATACTTGTTGAGGATGGTGCTTCTACTGACGTTGATGTGTAGAATGGTAGTGTAGCAAGGAATGTGCTAGTTGGATACCTTAATGCGGGTATTTTCATTGATTCTTATTCATTAGGATCCTCCCAGGGTGGTTACGTGTTGGGGGTTTGTTGTCCTATCCATTTATGCTGAGAGGAGATGGTTTCTCGGAATGAAGTTTTTGGAGTCTTCTCCGAAGAATGGGAGGAAAATATGAACGAGGCTGATAACTCCGATCTTGGAACCACATGAGTTCACCGTCATCTGGGAGAGATACACAAATACCTTGCTGAAGTAGGCAGATTTGTAAGTTTGAACGCAGCGATCGAGTCTAGAGACGAAGTCGAAAGGATTTTTTAGGATTTGAAGCTTGTAGCAAGGGTTCTTGAAAGGGGAAAAAATAAATATTCTAAGTCGATGTTGAGAGATAGGTTGCTTTGAGCAGTCTCCAGTCACATTTGTGTTATTTGAAGTAGACTCCGGGTGCGTCTCATCATGATCTCATCAGGTTTGTGACTCTTCGGTTGACATGCTTCTTGAAGAAAATGAAGTTCCTGAGTGACAGAGGATTCTTATGAAAGGAGAATCTAAGGATGTTGGAGCCGGCTTCAGTTTTCGTTATTATCCGTGTAAAGCTTTGTCCGGGACATGGAACAGAGCTTGTTTTTTGGCTGGTCCTGAGGATGAGGCCGGAGCTGGGGATGAGGCCAATGGTGAGCGTTCGATTCGTGATGCTTGCAGAGATGAAACCTCCCTCTTGACCCCCTATTTCCCATTTATCTGTTAGAAAAAAGGGGAAACCCCTTTTTTGTCCCTTCCTAAATGAATGAAATACAATAGTAAACTGGAAATGAAAGTCTCTTGAATCGTTTTTTTATGTAGAAATATCTGATCAACAAAAGAACAAGATCCATTTTTTTTCTCAAGGGACCTCATGGATGATTTGATGTTGTAGTATTTACTGACCAGACAGCTGCTCCAACAGATACCTCTACGACTTTTGGATCTTGAATCGGCATATGTAGTCCCCAGGATATTCTTCGTTCATCCGGAATAATCTTTTCAGATCTGAATATTCTTCATCCCCATTATAAAGGACGAATAGCGAGAGAGATATCCCCTAGTGAAGTGATCTTTTAGACAACGAGAGGGTAAAAGGTTGGTGCTGACAGACTGAGACTTTCCCTCTTTGTGTTGAAATTGTAAAAGTCTTCCCAGGTACCGTCCTCCTTGAAATTGTCCTTCTTGACTGCAGACCCTCATCATTATCTTGAATATTGGTTCTGGTGCTGTTCTGGAAGGAACTTTTTTCTCCGTACCGGATCAACAATATTTAGTGGCAATTGGGTGTTCCTGATGTTTTTTAACCATCATACGATGAGAAAGTCGGAGGTGAGTAACCTCCCGGCAGAGGGATCATTTGAATTTCAGGCGAGTAGGGAGGTTGGTGTTGATGGACCGAGGAGGTTGGTGTTGATGAACCAAGGATGAGTCCTCTTTGTCATGGTTTTGTAGGAGTCTCTCCAGATCTTCACGGGTGACAAAATAGAGTTGTTGGTATCTCTGCGGTGGGCGATTAGGAATGATAGGGACTTCTTTGTCTTTCGAGCCCCAGGTGCTTCAGCGTCAGCGGCCGCTGCAAAGTTGGTCATAGTCTGCTCCGTTAGGTGATTGCGTTTTTCCGGGGAAAGTTGCTCTGTCAGGGTCTTGAGACAAGCAAGCACCTCCTTCTAATTAGTATCCATGTCCACCTGACTTGTGGAAAGGAATTCTTGTCTCTTCATCAGATCGGTTATGTTGAACGGAGTTTGAGTATTCTTGGTGTCTTCACCGGTCTTGTTACCGAGAGGAGGTGTAAAAGTAAAATTGGTACGGGGAGGTTCAGTAGCAATAGGGGTGTTTCCAGAATCACCACAACTAGTACTACCTGAACCAACAATAGGAGTTGCAACCGCTCCAGACCTAAGATCCACCATTTTTGAAATAATTGAAAATTGGCTTTTATAATCGAGAGGTTGATCTCTCACTGTAGTCGGAAGTTATTTTAAGTTGAAAACAAATGTACTGCAAAGTGGTACTTTCAAGTAGGTTCGAGAGATCAAGCTCAAACAGGACGATCCTAAACTATGAAATAGTCGATCACGTCCTACTTCGATTGCAAAGATGGAAAGGATTTGGGTAGGTCTTAGGGGAGAGAAACAAAGAAGGTTGAGAAATATCAGTAGTGTATGAAGAAGAATGGATTCTCCGTAGAGGAATCGCTAATATTATAGGTTTTTGGTTTCTTCAGACTGATTGTGTGGTTGTGTGTTTTTTGTCTTGTTTCGAATAGATGAGAATCATCTATTTATAGTTTGAAGAGGACGCACTGATATTCTCGTAAGTCGTAGAATTTAGGAAGAGGTGGAGCAATGATGATTGTGGATATTGTAGTGGGTGGTTCCCAAAAAGAAGGGGAAACCTGTCTGACCACTAATCCTCATCCTCTCAAGTGCTCTGTAACCGCTCACTTCTTGTTACCTTCTTGTTCGTGAGAGTTATGTTACCATCCACGATGCGGTAAACCGCCATACCAATACCCCAATGAGAATCCCCCCATGTTGTATTTGATATCTCGTGGAAATAATGGAGTTATAGGCCACTATGGTTTTGATTAAGTCAAGTCAATACAAATGACTTGCTAAGTCAGTGGGGTAAGTTATGCGACTCACTTGATTAACATCCAGACTGATTAATGTTGGGTCTGGGAATTTTAGTGGTCATGTACTTGTTTGAAAGTAACATGGCGTATTTAATAGCTAAGCATTAGCTTATAAATGACTTATCGTAAGTCTGAGAGGCCTTTAAGGCCAAATGTTGTAGAGGGTTCTTCGAGCAAGAAATCCTGCTGAAATTCAGAGAAGACTCAATATAGGACCTATATTGAGAGGAAAGGCATATTTCTGAGCAAAGTAGCTAGAAAAGCCGACACTAGCTACTTAGCGCAAATAAGAAGGTTCTAACTCTCTTAACGTGAAAGGCTAGTGTGCTAACGTCTCAGGAGTAAGACCAACATGCACAATTTTTGGTAAATATTAATTGTACTATGGCTAGAAAGCTAGCACCAAATAGGGTTGAAGTTAACACTTCAATTATATAGTTATCAGTGAGGTTTTATCAGAAATATACCTGTGGTCAAGTCGTTAAGTATATCTAAGAACGTATTAGCCTTTGAGCCGCATTGGGTTTTGCTAGAAATGCATTGGAGCTAGGGAAAGGGTGTCAGTGCCAGGGGCGTCAGCCACACCAAGGGCGATAGCCAAGCAACAAGGGCGTAAGCCACAACAAAGGTATTAGCACAAGCAAGGGATCTAGCCACATCAAAGGCATTGGCCACAAGGGCGCTAGCGCAAGCAGCAAGGGCGTCGTCCACAAGGGCGTTAGACGTAAGGGGGTTAGCCATTGGGGCATTTTCCAAGGGCGCTAGCCAGACCGTTAGTGCAAGTGCATTAGCCAACAGTGTTAGCCACAAGTCTTTGCTTTTTTGGTAAAATTAGGGTTAGCACTTTGGTGCTAAGGTTAAGATGCAAAGGAAGTTAGTGTTTTTAGCGCTATTGTGGCTAACTAGTGCCAATGCGATACTAGGCCGATTGGCTAGTGCTATCTTGGCGTTAATATGAAAAAAGGATAGGGTTATCCTAAATGAGAGGTTCAATGCATCTTTTATGACATTGCTTCTTGATTGTGGCGCATATGAAAGGAGTGGCACATTATTTGTGGCTTATATCAAGCAAAATGCTAAAATAGCATATTTGAGCTTAGAAAAGCAATTTGAGACGAGTTTGTTGCGAACAAAGCGTAGCTAAAGTGTTGTTTTGGGTTAAGCATTAGCTATTCCCGAATTAGGTAGATATTACCAGAACATCGATGCGCACTCGAAACAAGTTCAAGGAATTCAACCGTGGAATCTTATGCGACTTGAGACTAGTTCGATATGGCATAAATATTGTGAGTATTGAGGAGGCTACGAGGCCAGTTTAGAATGTTTATAGTTGTTTAGAGAAGACTCAAGTTTGTTTTATACTAGTGGGCAACCTATCTAGGAGCTTGAGACTTATTATGTAGAGATTATAGACTACATTGTTAGCATGGAATGCCTGTAGCCTTTTGTAGAGAATGTCTTCTCAATTCGCCTACAGAATATAAGGAGGAATACAATATTTTGTGTTTTGATGTAAAGTCAGATGTATGTGCACTAGTATGTGCAGATATTTTTATATTCATGTAACTAGGCAGAAGAGTGATTTTATGATTTTAACCTTTGTCAAATGATAGACACAATTTTATGCCTTATTCAAGCTCATATTTATATTGATTTTACTCAATTTTTCTTATTAATAATGTTATTTTAATTATTTGTAGGTATTTTTTAAGAACAAAGTGTCGTGGAAAAATAAGCTGGAAAAGTGTTAAAGGCACCCAACAGAGTTGATAAAGGCACCCAGCAGTTGATACCCAACACTTCTTATGATGCTAGTATTTCTTTAGAAGATTCACTCAAGCAGTTGACTCCACGTAGGAGTGACATAGTGTGGGAAAAAATTCATGAGACCTTCAGAGAAATGGAAAAAGAACGGCCAGCTCATAATATTGCTTTAAGTGAACTTAATTGCCAAAAAAATATTTCCAATTTTACCCTTGATAATAATGATGAATATTTACCTAATTTAGAGGGCGAGGTTAGAATTGAAAGCACTACCTGTTTAGATAAGGTTCAAATATCCTCATATTATTATGAGAAAGAGGATAGTATGGACGAAGAATTTGAAATTCGTAGTCATAATGACGGGGAAATTTTTACACCATTTGAGATTCATGATAATAATGATATTTCTAGTTCCAATCCTTATAATATTAATGATTATTTACATATTCAAGAGGAAAAGGATTTAACTAGATATACTATTGTTATAGACGGCGAAATATTTCCCTATTATTATGAAGACGGTGATGGTTTAGAGGAACGAGTTTATCCCGAGACTAGTGTTTTAGAGTCCAACGATTCAAATACCATTGTCCTTGGCGAAGATGATAGACTCGTAGAGAATTTAAATGTGAGTAAAGGTACCCCACCTGATTATAACCTAGAAGAATTAAGCGACCATTTTCCTAAATCTGATTATTTAGAAATTAAAGAAATTGTGGCTAGTTTGTCCAAGGATACTGACCACTCTAGGTTTGGGGATGAATATCATTCTCCTAGTGGTTTACCTTTGAATCATATAAAGGTCCCTTACTTGGGACTTGATGTTTGTGCCTCTACCGTTCTAAGAGATTATCTTCAAAAACTGTTTCTCGAACCTAATCATGTCCAGAAAGAAGTTCAGTAGTTAGAAATACATCATATGGGTGATGTGGTTTACCCGGTCCATGATACCATGATTTATTTTGTCGTCACCAATATTTATTTACCAAATGTGGGAATGCTTCAACTTCAAATATGTCAGTTCTTAAATTTTGGAACTAAACTCAAATATTTTAGGAAATTAGAATCGACACATTTTCATGAGAATGACCACCACTTCCATTTATTCTACTATGATCAACTTTGTGAGTCAAATTCGGTTGACTTCAAGGATCCGCAATTACTCAAATTATTGTAAGTTGTGACTAATCCTTTCTTGGTCTGGCTGAAAACTTTAAACTTGGCGCTTTATGGGAGGCAACCCAAATACTTTTGGTACACGGTGATGGTAATATCCTTCCCTATCTTTTTTACTTTATTCATTATTACTCTTTGTTCATGCTTTTATTCATTTATCTATAAAACATCAAGGACTATGTTCAATTTAAGTTTGGAGGTAAGGGAGAAAAATTCAAAAAAATTAGTTGTACCCAAAACTCCAAAATTTAGAAACTTGTGAAAAATCAGGATGACACTGACCATTCTAAGTATATGGAAACAAACTTCTTGGCTGTAGGAGTTGAGGGACCCAACTAAATGGTTTATTCATAAAAGGATAGAGCTCAGGTGTTAGAAATAACATGACAGTCGTCACCATATCTCGGAGTCGTCAGCATATCACGTTCTATTTTTATTTTTGCAATTTTGTGTTTCTCTAAGTGATTTGGTGGGGCACTAGTATCGACTTGTTATTGTCGTTGGGAGAAAGTAGAGTGATTGAGATCAGGCCCCATTATTGTATTAAGACCAATTTTCAAAAAAAAAAAGTAAATAATTATTTTATTTTCAATAAATCAACCGATAGGACCCTTGTATATACCAGCTGAGTCGATATTAATATAAAGATTAAGACCAGTGGAGCATATTTCAATCCATCAGGATTCATCCTGGCGGCGATCTTCAGACAGATATGGGAAACACCGTTCACCTTAGTAGACATGTGCAAACTTCATCATCTCCATATGCATCTTCTAAATCTATTCATGTATTGAACTTTGATAGATTCCGAGTATTATGGTCCATTGTACGAATAACTGAGTAGTGCCTTGTTTTCTTATATATGAATATTAGTAGGATTAAGTAAAAACTCGTGTACAACAATTGGATTCAAAACAGTGTAATTCCTCTTATAGCCGAAGAATTTAGTATCCAACTAAATAACATGTTTAGTGTCTACCCTCAATTGTTCACAAGTAGCTAAAATTTAAAGTAAAGGTTTTGTGGGCATATATATTGTAAACCCTCACGAGACTAAAACTCGTCCACTAAGGCCACTTAGGGGTTTAAAGGCTTGTTGCACGCGACAGTGAGTTATGATTTTTATTTTCTAGATTAAATTTGCTCGAGGACAAACAAACAATAAGTTTGGGGGGTATTTGATAGATATAATTTTATATCTTTTTTGAGTTCATATTTATATTGCTTTTACCACCTTAAGAAATAAGAATTCGTAAAATGAACTCCAATTGTTCTTGCGATCTTCACATCACATATATAAAGTCTTATAGAATTCTAATTAAGGAATTCAGTCCCTAAACATGTCCAAGCCCAAGAAAAACATATCATCTAACTTGATTACTTTTGTATTGGGCTTGGCCCATTAATTCTTAAGCATACTTTCTCTGGCGCATGTCCAGGCCTTGGTCAAATATGATCACGATCCCCTTTTTAGCCGCTTCCCACAATGGAGCCAATTTTATGTATGTACCTTCATATATCTTTCCACCGATTACAGCTAGAAGCAATGCACCTTCTGGGATCAAAAGGTGATGCTAGTAATTTTGACATTTAGCCTTGTTTTCCTCGTAACTATTTTACCGGCACAACCTATAAAAAATACTAAAACATTAAAACTAGTACAAAAACGATAACAAGAAAATATAGATAAAGCGGTAAAAGTGTATAATTTAAGTGCTTATCGCCTCCAAGTGGTATACCCAAGCTATTGTATAATTAGTCCCCTAACTCTGAAAAACGTACTTATGGGTAAGGAATGGGGCAATGCATCCTTCACGAAAGTTGTTCGTACATGTCTCTGCTACAACATACTAAAAGGGCACGTCAATCAGATACTCGAGCTAAAAGATATGACTCTTACACTAGAGTCTACAGAACCTGAAAATTTACAAGAGATTACTAATCACGGATGTTCACGCATGATTGGATGATCTAGAAAACTCCAAATTAATTGATTCTTGTTGTATATGATAGTTTAGTCTCTTGGCTTTGAAAGTTGGGGTCAAAGGCATCAATCCGAGTTTGTATGAGGATTTTGTGGCTTTTTCCGTGGAAACTATACATATCTGAATTTTCTGATGACGAGTCTTCACAACAAATTTCAGTTCATACAAGCTTGTATCTACCTCCTCAACTTAATCAAAAAACTCATATACATAAACATGAATTCATGACGGAGCCTGAAACCCAATACACTTTCTCCAGAAGATGCAACATCACTTATCCATGGTCGTCACATCCATGCGAACCAAATCAGTATCATCCATGTGTCTTGTTGACAAACACCTTCTGACTATTCAACACTTGGGAACTTGATCTCATTGGCAAAATCAATTTAACTTTAACGACCTCAGAATCAAGTCAGTAACATTGAACGCCACTACTGAGAATAACATGGCATGATCAACAAAAGTTCTTCACACCAAGACCGTCATACAACTAGGGAACACTAGTAGAAAATGAGGTTTTTACTGCCCACATAAACGACGCCCATTGGCAACGGTTGACCTTTGATCGATCAAGACGGCCGTGGATACAAAAACAACATGAAAAAAATCTAAAACCACTAAAACCAGTTGCGGAATAATTACCATTTTAATCCTTATTTTACTACCCATTCTGTCGAACGATGATCATAATATTTTATATGATTAATCCTAGCCATCCATGTAAAATATGTATTACCCATATGAGTTTTATACCTAAATCAATTTCTAACCTAGGTTAAAAACTTCTGCAAAAGAATTTCGATAACAAATATTCTCTTCAGCTCTTCTCCTCCTCTCTCCAGCCACCACCTGTCACCTTCACAGCAATCATCAATCCACCACTTCCATGAACCCACCAACACCGATCTTCAGCACACCAAAAATTGTTTACCACCATCATCCTCCAGCACACTACCAACAACCGATCTTCTTCTTGTTCTTCTTCTAATTTTGTTTACCAAACCAGAAAAATAAAATCACCAAATTCCATGAACACTAATTCGTATCTATATCCCCTAAATCAAAACTCTAATTTCATTGGAAAAGCTACCTTATTTGCAGAGGAAACCAGTAGATCTCAAATTATGTTTAGATTTGGAATGAAATTAGGGATTTGATTTGGGGGTTTTGGTAGGGTTTCACAAAATTGTGTTTGCAGAAGTTTTCATGGATTTTTCTTTTGATTTGTTATCGAAATTCTTTGGGTTGGGTTAGATTTTTCTTCTGATTTGGTATCGAAATTCTTTTGTTTCCTGCAGTTAATATCAAGGAGAATATAAGGAGGTGGTAATATTGGAAATGCTTTAACTTGTGTTTCTCGCCTGGGTCTGATCCGCAATGTAAGAACTAAGATTAAACTACAACATATGCTTATTTGAAGGATAAACATTCCTTTACTTTACTTATACCCCCATCTGAGTTCTAATTACTAAGACCTTATGCTGGTATGTTGCTTGTGAGTAAAAGCATACGAGTTATTTTTGATCTGTGATGAAATTTTGATACTAATAAATGAGAACTTATAATCTTTTACCTCATAACTTAACTTGAGCAAGTTAATAGGCTCATTGCATTGCGTTTTCGAGGCTTTTTGAGGCTTTTTGAGAATTATTCTCAATTCCTGTAACTGTCCTGTAGCTCACTTAGACATAACTTGTCCTGTAGCTCATCTGGTAATGTTGTTTTCTATTACATAGTGACCAGTATTGATCCAACTCTTCCATGGTGTTTACTATGAAAGTTCTGTTATAAAACCTTGACTTACTGACACTGTTCATGTTCAATTTGATGTTTTTCTTTCATGCTAATCCTAAAAGTATCTTTAGAATGGAAATGCCAGTTTTTAACTCTTTTGTGTTGTAGCTTTGAGTAGTGCGTCGGTTATTTAGATTTTAACACAGACTTTTGCGAAAGGAAAGAATGGGTACTTGAACATATATAGTTCTTGTTTTGTTTGACGTATTTCCCATGTTACTCCACTGTCCATTGTTGTATATGAGTTGGTAAAGATAACGGTACCCGTAACACTACATTTAGTTTGTACTTGGAGTAAGATAGTTTTATATTTGCATTTGAAGTTTTTCGCTTGTGTTCTTTATACTGGAATTTATCTCGAATTAACGATTAACTCAAATGTGCACAACTGTATTGAGTATGCTTTAGGCGTCCAGGAATTTCCGATTGGTTTGCCATGTTTCAATGTTCTTTTTATCCAGTGGGTGGTGCATTCTATCAGCATAATTCTTGGAATACAGCTGTCTGATTATATCTACGGGACATTGAAATACAACTGACTGATTATCTTGTTGTATTTAGAATGTCGAAGCCTTAGTATCTATAGCCGAATAACTTCTTTTGCAGCTTATTCATTTTGCATATAATATTATCTAGATTTTGGGATATGTTACAGAAACTTTGTTTGGTTTCAAGTATTTAATTCTTATGTTTTGGAGTCCCCTGACCTTGTAACATAGTCTAGTAATTAAGATCAGACCATAACTACTAAGAGTCAACATGTACTTAAAGTGATAACTGATAAACACTCAGAAATTTTTTCTGATGTTCACTTTTTTTTCTCTCATTTAAATGATCCTTGTTTGATGTTGCAGGTGTGGACAAGATCCCTCGTTTGGCTCTAAGGTATTATCATCTGGTTATTAGTTTTCCTGTATTAAGAATGGACTCGACCTTCTACAAGGTCTTCAAGACGAAACCAAGAATACAAAGAAATCACTAAAGTTGAAGTTAATATGTTCTTAATTATTCTCTATCACTGCATTATCTTTTCCAGTAACAATGATGTGTAAGCCTTTTTTTTATATACTTTATTGTAGGTGAGAGCGTTTACTATTCGGATCAAATTTTGCATGGTCTGATCTTTTTAAAACATTTCATGCTTATAGAGTTGTGAGTTTCTGTGGAAAAGGGGCATACAACTTTTGCAACACATAAAGAAGAGATGAGATAATGGATCAGAAATGGGGGCTGGTGTATGCATGACGAAGCAGCAACCATTACATAGATATGATTGACCAAACCACTCTAGGCCATCGACTTATAAAGCAACAATTTAACCGTAGGAAGTCTTACCAACTTTCACTTCTGCTGACTGTAGTTGTGATGCTTGTAACCTCAACTCAAGAAGATAAGTTTTCATTGCTTTTTGTTGATTTTATCCTTGTATCTACCTTATATTGCTTGTTCATAACTTTGCAAATATGATCCTTGTCTCAGTATCTTGTTATCAACATCATTGCAATAGCTAATTTCAATCGTGCAACACTAATTTATCTACATCTAAACTGTGCAGGACAGCTACATTGGTTAGCTATTGAACCACAACAGATCAACCAGCTCACTATGTAACAAGAAGAATGCAAGGAGAGCTGCAATAATATCAATTTTATCTCAAAACAAAGCTAAGTATTACTGGTACATTAGTTTCTGCTATTGTAGCCATATGGTTCTTAGTCTTCTTATGTAACTAACAGTTAGTTGTTCACTAACATTCTTCTTTGAAAATTCAAGGAAAAGTCCTAAGCAGCTGGAAAGATGAAAGTTTATCAAGGTTATGCATATTCTGGTGTGGTTGCTTTAGCCACATGGTTCCGCTGGGAAACAATTTTGAGGTGCTACAATGATGAGTTGGAAGATCTTCATCCAATGGCGTGCTTCTTGGTTTCTGTATCTCTTTGACTGGATTAGCTTGCATACCCGTAGTTGCTCTCAATTTTTTTCATGTTCAGGTATACTCTTACAATGTCACATGCTTTGTATACTTTTTCAACTCTATGAACACTACTCAGATGGCCCTGCTTGGTTTTCAATTCTTGCCTCTCTAAATATGGAACCTTTTGTGACTCATCATGGCTGTGATCATATTTTGAGCACCATTTGTTTGATATGGAGTGTGGTTTTAGTATTTTTCATATTAGTACTTGGTTGGAAACCGTTACACTACACAGCTCTAACTTTAAGATCACCTTGCTTATCATTTCCTAAAAAATATTTCATAAACCCATCATGCATCCCTTGGACTTGCGAAACATTTCTCCCACTGTATACTCTCATACGAACCCAGTTCTTCAAGATTTCTTTGGTTTATGCACAAGTTTGGAGGCATCGTTATTTCTCGCTTACTTAAACATAAGCCATAACAGAATTTGAAGCTTTACTGCACCTGAGCTTTTGAGACTATTATTTTTCAGTTGAGCCTGTCCACCCACTAGCCAAGCTTGTCCGCCTTGCTTCTCAGCCGAGCATGTCCGCCCACCAACCAAGCTTGTCTTCCTTGCCTCCTATCCAAGCTTCTCCGTCCAACTCCAACATGATGTCCAGCCATGGATCTCTACTTATCCATCCAAGATGGCCTTCTAGCCTGCTTATTCGAAGTTCAAGTCAACAACTACTCTTCTGTTAATATCTAGCCATTAAAACTATAAAAGTTATGTTCCATTTTATTTTGTCTGACATACCACCATCTAGTGTTTACCATGCAACATTACTCGTTCCGTGCTAAACAGGGGACTTAATGTAGATGTTGGGTTTTTTTCAAGGGTAAAATAGTAAAAATGTCTCAGGCCCGGGTCTGAGACATATTAAACCTTAGAATTCTGCAAAGAATTTTAAGGCAGG
>JAJJMC010028072.1:415430-484081 GCA_023531435.1 Papaver californicum
GCTATTCCCAAAATAGGTAGATGTTATTTGAGCATCGATGCGCATTCGAGACAAGTTCAAGGAATTCAGTTATGGAAATTACGTGACTTGAGACTGGTCAGATATGGCATAAATATTTTAAATATTAGAGAGACTACGAGATCAATTTAGAACAAATGTAGTCATTTGTAGAGACTTTATTCATAATTATCTTGCGGAATATAAGTAGAAATACAATATTTTATACTTTGATACAAAGTCAGAAATATGTGCGGATAGTTATATGTTTCTGCTATTAGGCAAATGACAATTTTACAATTCTAGCCCTTGTCAAAAATCCACCATCAACATTAAGTCCCCTGTTTAGTGAGGAACAGTAATGTTGCATGGTAAGAACTAGATGGTGACAATATGCTCCTTAGCATTTATATATGATAACCTTTTAAGAGTAGAAGAAGATGTACTTAGCTTCTGTTTCCGGATACTGAGATATATGCCCCTTGATAGACACATTTTTGTGTCTGATTTGTCTCAATTCTAAATTTTGTTAGTTCTCATTTGTGTACTTATATTGTGATTTTATTGTGTTTGTAGGTATTTTTGGAGAAATAAACATTTGAGAAAAATTGGCTCAAAAAGTTATAAAGGCACCCAGAAAAAAATACTAAAGGCACCCACCCAAAATTGATAAAGGCACCCAAGCCCATTTCAAATTCAATTTGGCGGGAAAAGAATTCTATTCATCTGCATGAATTTTTGGATCGAGCTTTGAAGAGATTTTTAAGGCTTTTAAGACAAGAAATATTTTTGACTTATTAAAGAAATCGTGTACAACTTAAAATTCAATCAAGACAACGTAAACTCTCATGAATCTGTGGAAAATAAAACAGTTGAAAAGAAGAGAATTATTAACGGATTAAAAAGAAGTTATTCTCACGTATCTTCTCTATTTTCAGATTAGAAACATAATCATATCACAATCTTTTAAAAGCAAGAGATTGATTCGAAATTAAAAACATAGAATGGAGAAAAAGAAAATAATATAAACCGAGAATATTTCTTTGATTGAATGAAAAGATTTTGAGGATTTGTGATGAGATTTGAAGGTGCATTGAGGCTGTATTATAAATAGATATCGAGGAGAACAATGGGGGCAGGGGAGGGATGGCAGAGGCCAGATGCACTAGAAAAAATCAAGAAAAAAAATCTGTTGCTGCAACTGTTGAAGAACACGAAGAACAGAGGCTACGACAACGATTTCTTCAACCTCTTAGCCAAGGTTTCTTCATCCATTTACAACGGATATCTTCGTCTTTGCAACGTTTATCTTCAGCTGCAATGGTTTCTTCAACACATCTGCAACGGATATCTTAGCATCCGCAGCGTTTATGTTCAAGCTGTACTGCAATGGTTACTCTGTGACGTCCATAAAACGTTGTAGATTTCCTGTTACATTACTTTTAGCTTCTTTTCATCTTTCAAGCACTTTTTGAGCTATATACCAATCTTTTGAGGGTGTTTTGAGCAAGATGAGCTAAACCTCATCACATGGGCAAGGAGGAAGCCATTTTTCCATGATTAATTGGTAACTTTTTAATAATTCTTTTATGACTTTTGCATTTATTTTTAATTGAAATTACGATTTTTCTTAATTGGTTGTGATTTTATTTGATGGTTTATGCTGGGACCTAGAGCTTTTGATGAGTCATGCTTGTGATTTACAAATGATATTTTAAAAATCTACCTTTGGCAAAAATTAGAGTCACTTATTTGAGCTAGAATTGTATAGAATTATTATTTTTGGAACCAATTAAAAGTGGTTAATGGTGAAATCCATAACCTCGGTATTTGTGAATATTATTTTCATATTTTATGTATATTTTCTAGCTTAAAATTAGTTTTAAATCTAAAATCAATCTTCACAAGTTCAAGAGTTTGAAACCCTTTTTTACCACAACTACAAACCACATCAGTTTTTGGCGCCGCCGAGTTAATTAGTTTAGTTAGATTCTTTTTTTTTTTATTTATTTGTTTTATTTTATGTTTTTGGGTATTTTTATTTGTATTACAGGTTTTGGATCAGAAAGAAATTGGAGCCAAAGATTATATTGATTGGTTAAAGACTTGGAGTCAAAGACAAATCGAAAAGAACGGAAAAAGAAGACAAGACTTTTATTTAGTTAATTTTTTTTATGGTTTTTATTTTTCTTCTTAGAAAATTGTATTAGGAAATTCTTATTATTTTTTCAATTATTTTAGGTATTTTTCTGTTTTTTCTTATTTTTGGACTTTTACTTTATTATTATTTTTAAACCCTACGAAAGGGTATTTAAATATAAACTGCAACAGGGAAGGACGACAATTACGATATTGTCTCGGTCCCTCGGGTTCATACACTGACACAGGAGTCGGTGGCCCGAGTCGACTACAACCGATTAATCCCCTTCTGGAACGGGAGGTAAGACTCGATCAACCCACGAATAACATCTCAGTGGGTTTTCTGTATTCCTTCGTAATGCATATATGTTGAGGACTTGAATACGGATTTTACTTTTCTAGTAAAGGGAAGAAACTGGCAATATAAGATAAGGGTTCGGATTTCATAACCGTATCCTTTCTGCCCTACTTAGGAACACGTTACCTACGCGAACCTAGGCATAAAATTTGACTAGAAATAGACTTATAGGGTAACGAGCTTAATTGGAAAGTCATTCAAAAGGACTATATTGGTTACTCTGTTAGCCTAACTCAAAGTTCAGGAAAATTATTTTAAGTATATTCGAGCCGCCTTGTAACCCAAGGAAACGTTGCCAAAGAGGCAGGGTTATCAAAGATCCTTAGAGATTATCCTGCTTCTATTCGACTTAATCTAATTCGGATCGTTCTAAGAGATTTTCTAATACTGTAACTAGTTGCCTTTTGGAAGAATGGAAGTTGGTCTAGAAACAATCTAAGTGGAGCCATCATGCTTTTTGTTTGCTAGATTCAGTAGGTTTGATTTGGTTCAGTCGGTCTTGTTTGTGTTTGTTTAGAACCCCTTCCAGTAGGATATATTTTTAGAGTTTATTTTTGTAAATATATTAGGAAGTTTTTGTTAGAAAAGGTCGAACTGGTACTATGACCAATACAATGAATATCCGACTGAATTTCAAAATAGACATTATCCGTACTATCAACATGGTGTGGATAGTAGTCGGCCACCAACCTTTTGGAGGTTATTGCTCATACCAAGGTGATCCCAATTACTATTCATACATACACTCGTCTTGTGAACATGAAAATAAGTAAAATTTGAGTTCTATATCTTGGAGGGATGCCCTAAAGCAGCTGCAATCTAGTACTCATCATGAACCTATTATGCCTCTATAAGAATCACTCAAGAATATATCTGAGATGACAAATAGGTTTGAATTAAGTGTGAGAGGAACAATTAGTAGTCCAACTCTTTCTCTCGAAGAATCCCTCAAGCAGTTGACTGAGAATATAAATAGATTGAATGAAAGTCTTGCAAAGAGTACTATTGCTCAAAATGATCTTAATTTCCAATATAGTGTTACCCTTGATAATTATTCACTTATTCAAGAGGACGAGGATAGAATTGGTAGCACTACCTATTTAGACGAGGTTCAAACATTTTCATATTATTATGATGATGAGGATAGTATTGGTGAAGAACTTGAAATATACAGGCAGAGTGATCTAGAAATTGTCACTCCAATTGTGCTTCATGATGATAGTGTTATTTCTGGTTCAAATTCAAATAATTTTAATGATTATTCACCTATTCAAAAGGAAGAGGATTTGACTAGACATACCACTGTTTTAGACGATGTAGAATTTTCTTGTTTGGAAGACGATAATGGTTTAGAGGAACGAGTTTGTCCTGAGACTAGTGATTTAGAGTCTAACGATTCGAAGACAATAGTCTCTGACGAAGATGATAGACTCTTAGAGAATTTTTATGTGATATATGATGATTTGATTCAGGTTGATATAATAGTTTCCCCAGTGTATTTTGTTGTCCTAGACACCCAACCTTTTCAGGTCCCAGAGGCTCAAATACCAATGATCTTAGGTCGTCCTTTTTTAGCTACATATAATGTTGTCATCAATTATGGAAATAGAATGATTAATTTTTCTTTTGGTAACATGACTATTGAACTGAATCTATTTAGTATGAGTAGACAACCTTCTTGTGAGATCTATGATTTAGAAGTAGTGAACATAACTAGTACATCAGTTCAGAAATCTTTGCCAAACACTTTCTTAGAAGATCCATTAGTAAAATGCCTAGCCCACTTTGGGTTTGATGTTGAAGATGATAGTGTTATTAATGAGGTGAATACTTTGTTATATTCTGCACCTTTTACTTACAATATATGGAAAGCTATGTTTGAACTTCTACCAGTTTATAAGTCTTCCTTATTTCCTTTTATAGAGGAAGCTGAGTGCATTTCTGACCTTAAGGACCCTAGAATCCAACCAACAGTTTTTAGTCTATCTGAGAGTAATGTCAACCCTAAGTTTGGGGGTACCGATGATTATTGTGATTGTCAAGTATCCCTTCTTAAAGTCCCTCACATGGGGTTTTACATTTGCACCTCTAACATTTCTCAAGATCATCTTCAAACTAGATTCTCTAAGCCTGTTGATGTCCAGAAAGAAGTTCAGTTGTTAGAAACCCATCCTATGGTTGATGTGGTCTACCCAGGAAATAATACCAAGATTGACTTTGTTTTCCCACCAAAATATTTTCTTCCATATGTGGGAATGTTTGAATTTCAAATATATCAGTTATTAAGTTTTCAGACTAAGCCTAATTACTTTAGGAGATTAGAATCGACACATTTGCTTAAGAATGACCACCATTTTCATAGTAGTCAACTGTGTGGGTCAACTCTGATTGACTTTGAGGATCCATAATTATTCAGGTTATTATTATGTGCATTAAATTTATTATTTGAGTTTTTCCAGACTCTACAACCTGATCCTCCGGATCCTTCCTATGAGGAAATTCAATCTAAAGATATTTGTCTAGACCCTTTCATAGAGCCCGAACCTGGACCTCAAATAGATGTAGTTGTCTTAAACTAGAAACTAGATAGGGATAAGTTTGTACTTTGTTTGTTCACTTTCTGAGCCTGATGCAATTTTCTTCTATTTTGGATAATATTATTTTATTCAGATGACCCACAGTTTTTCTGACTATTGCTATATGATTCTATGAGGTGACTAGTTCTTTCCAAAGTCTGGTTGAAGACTTTAAACTTAGCACTTCTTGGGAGGTAACCCATGCTCATGCGACACGGTAATATCTTTTCTTAACTCCTTTCCTTCGATTGGTAACAGTTTCTCCTTGTTCATTTTTTTTAATAATTCAAACTTTAGAACATTGAGGACAATGTTAGATTTAAGTTTGGGGGTAAGGGAGAAACTTTTAGTGAAATATGAAACTCCAAAGTCTAGAAACTTGTGAACAATTCAGGATGACACTAACCATTCTAGGTAGATGGAAACTTAGTTTTTTTATAGGAATTGGTGTGCCCAGCTAAATGGTCTATTTATAAAAGGATGCCTAGCTCGGGTGTTAGAAATAACATGATAGTTGTCACCATATCTCGGAGTTTTTATCTCGACCATATCACCTTTTGTTTTTATTTTTACAATTTTCGTGTTTTTCTAAGTGATTTGGTGGGGCACCAATATCGAATTGTTATCACCTCTAGGATGAAGTAGAGTGTTTGAGATCAAACCCCATTAGTGTATTATTTAGACCATTATTAAAAAAAAAAAACATCGAGTGATGACACTTTGATAACAATATGTGTGTGTTCGCCCTGTCTTTATCGCCTAAGCAAGCGTGCAACGCAGGATCCATGAAAACTATCATGTAAGGCGCTTGGATTCATTTGATCCAATCATGTTGTCAGTACATATAAAAATAATAAATAATTGTTTTATTTTCAGTAAATCGATCGTTGAACCCTTGTATATACCAGCTGAGTCGATATTAGTATAAGGAGTAAGACTAGTGGGAGCATATCTCAATCCATTAGGATTCATCCTGGCACTGACCTTCAGACAGATATGGGAAACACCGTTCACCTTAGTCAACATGCGCGAACTTCATTTTGTCCATATCCATCTTCTAAATCTTTTCATGTGATTGTACTTTGATAGATTCTGAGTATCGTGGTTGAACGACTATCTAAGTAGAGTTTTGAATTCTTATATAAATTTTTGTACGCTGAGTGAAAACTCGTGTACAATAATTGGACTCATATAGGGTATGATTCTCATAGCCGAAAAATTTAGTATGCAAACTAAATAGCTTGTTTAGTGTTTACCCTCAATCGTTCACAAGTAGCTAGGGCTTGGAGTAAAAGGTTTTGTGTGTACACCTCTTGTGAACCCTCATGAGACTAAAACTCGTCTGATAGGGACACATATGGGTTTAAAGGATTATTGTACACGCTTAGTGCAATCGCTTTCATTTGAATATCTTGTATAATTTCTTTAGTTTCCGTAGATCTCATTTATTTCTATTTTCTTAGGCCCTTTGATGCCTGCGAAAGTGAGTTAGGATTTTTAGATTAGATTTGCTCGAGGACTAGCAAATAATAAGTTTGGGGGTATTATGATAGACACATTTTTGTGTCTGATTTGTCTCAATTCTAAATATTGTTAGTTCTCATTTGTGTACTTATATTGTGATTTTTTTGTGTTTGTCGGTATTTTTTGGAGAAATAAACATTTGGGATAAATTGGCTCAAAAAGTTATAAAGGCACCCATAAAAAATACTAAAGGCACCCATCCAAAATTGATAAAGGCACCCAATCTCCTTTCAAATTCAATTTAGCGGGAAACAAATTCTATTCATGTGCATGAAATTTGGATCGAGCGTTCAAGAGATTTTTAAGGCTTTTAAGAGAAGAAATATTCTTGCCTTATTAAAGAAATTGTGCACAACTTAAATTCAATCAAGACATCATCAACTCTCATGAATCTGTGGAAAATAAATCAATTGGAAATAATAGAATTATTCTCGGATTAAAAAGAAGTTATTCTCACGTATCTTCTCTAGTTTCAGATTAGGAAACATAATCATATCACGAGCTTTTAAAAGCAAGAGATTGATTCGAAATTAAAAAACAGAGAATCGAGAAAAAGAAAATAATATAAACCGAGAATATTTCTTTGATTGAATACAAAGATTTTGAGGATTTATGATGAGATTTGAAGGTGCATTGAGGTCGTATTATAAATAGATATCGAAGAGAACAATTGGGGGGGGGGGGGGGGGGGTGGCAGAAGCCAGACAAAATCAAAAAAATCCAGAAAAGATATCTGTTGATGCTGCTGCTGAAGAACACGAAGAATAGAGGCTACGACAACGGTTTCTTCAACCTCTTAGCCACGGTTTTTTCATCAATTTGCAACGGATATCTTTGTCTTTGCAATGTTTATCTTCAGCTGCAACGATTTCTTCAACACATCTCCAACAAATATCTTAGCATTTACAATGTTTATATTCAAGTTGTATTGCAACAGTTACTCAGTAACGTCCATAAAACGTTGCATATTTCCTATTACATTACTTTTAGCTTCTTTTCATCTTTCAAGCACTCTATGAGTTATGTACCAACCTTTTGAGGGTGTTTTGAGCAAGATGAGCTAAACCCCATCACTGCGGCAAGAAGGAAGCCATTTTCCCATGATTAGTTAGTAACTTTTAATAATTCTTTTATGATTTTTGCATTTATTTTTAATTGAAATTACGATTTTTCTTAATGGATTGTGATTTTATTTGATGGTTTATGCTGGTACCTAGAGCTTTTGATGAGACATGCTTGTGATTTACAATTGATATTTTAAAAATCTACCTATGGAAAAAATTAGAGTCACTTATTTGAGCTAGAATTGTATATAATTATTATTTTTGGAACCAATTAAAAGTGGTTAATGGTGAAATCAATAACCTCAGTATTTGTGAATATTATTTTTATATTTTTTGTATGTTTTCAAGTTTAAAGTTAGTATTAAATCTAAAATCAATTTTCACAAGTTTGAGAGTTTGAAACCCTTTCTTACCACAATTACAAACCACATCGCCCCTTAACCTTAACTCTAGTTAAGGTTAATAGATGCTTGCGTCCACCTCATGAAAGCTAGTTTGTGAGCAAAGAGAGTATATTGCTGGCGTTGGACGTCTTTGGGCTATTAGCTTAGTTTCCTAACCCAACAAGGGCTTCCCATGATTATTGCCTATATATGCAGTCCCTTCACAACGTCATCTCCTCCCTTTCATTCTTCTTATTTTTTTGCTGATGGAAGATGACACGTCCTCTTGCACGCATTAATAAGAGTTGGTCATTCCTCGAGCAAGCGGCAGTTAGAGTTGGGCGTTCCTCGAGCAAGTGGCATCAGAAGATAGGTGTACCTCGAGCAAGCGGCAGTAGGAGCTGGAATTGCTTCCCACAGTATGCGTTGCTCAGAGCAAGGTAAACGCTTCTATTTTTTTAATTTTTTCTGCTATACGACCATTGTTCCTCTCTTGTAACTCTAGATTTTTCTTATAAAGTATCAACAATAATTATCCCAGTTTTGTAAACCATCAGCTTAGACAAGCTAGGGTTTCACTTCTTGATTTGTATTTTCATACAATATAAGAAGTCTAGTACTGTAGTTGTTGTTGTTTTTTATAAAGAAGAGAAATTGAATCCATTGCAGATGGCTAGAGAGTATGAAAATGATAGTGGCGCAACCTCTAGCCATAATAGAGAGGAAAGTACTGATACAACATTTCTTGAAAACGTACCTCATATCCGTGATAAATTTTTTGAACATATTTCTGAAGAAATCAGCATACCTCTCCTGGCTTCATAGGTTGCTTTATTCCTAATTATGGGAAATCTACTACTACTCAGAGAGTTGTTTCTGAGACCATACCGGGATTATGTTTGCAGAGAGGATACTATATAACTTCTTTTCTTGAGTTCAAAACATCTCAGACTCCTTTGGCAAAATGGGTAAGTTGGTGCAAGGTTATGTTGAACAATTCTTCAGTGACAAATTTTTTGAGAGATTCCCGAATACTCCATGTTGTAAGAGATCTGCGGATTAATAAGGATGTAAAAGGCTTTCATTTTTCGTTGGTGTGAACCAACTCATTCTTCCGTGTGTGCCTGGGGTGAGCTAACAATTACTCTAGATGACATAGTTATCTTGTTGCAGCTCCCAATTGCAGGGACCATCCCTACTCAATATTTTTCTGGAGAGAAGTGAATGATCACGACTTTGGAGAGAAAGATAACAGGGCTCCAGCAAGGTAAAGGTCGGTGTAGTGCACACTACATGAGGTAGATTGATTATTGGTGGGATGGTAAGGCGAGTGCTGACGACCTTGCTATTAATGATCCTTTGAGCATAACAACATTTCTGAACTCTGGTTGTCAAGAGACGTGTTTGAAGATTTCCCTGTCGGTAGATTGAAGTCGTGAGTTTATATGAGTTTTTATTGAAATATACTGGATCAGATAACCTCCTAAAATTTTCAACTACCATATGGAAAATGAAAAATATAGTTTACATGTTCCGGCGATTGCGGTGATGCGTAATATAGATGGAAAGTCTTTTTGAGTTATTTTCTTTTCTTCAGTTTTTTATTCTTTTATTTGATTGAGATAAATGAAAAATTAATGGTGCATTTTTTTTCTTTGTGTATGGTAATTAATAGTGTGTTAATTAGAAATTTTACTTATTTATTTTAATGAAAAGGAATTTATTACGCGTGTGGGGACAAAGAAAGGATGGACCGTTGGATTTATGGGGCTTAGATGATTCTGGAAGTGGGAGAAGATCTTAGCCACCACTAAGAGAATGAGAATATGTCTCAGTCGTTCCATGACATACCAAACACTACTGTTTTGTAAGTATAGATGTGTAATACTAGCTTATGAATACAAGACTAAGGTGCACTATTTCCTTAGTGCTTCGCACCGAAGCATCACACCGCACCCGCACTATGCATGGCGTGGACGAATAGACGTTTAGGGCACAACTGGGTGAACACACGCTCGTAGCACTTATAGCTCTCGATTTTATACAATGAGAATTCAAATGGACGGTCAGGATTATATTTGATATGGTCAGTTACAATCTAATGGTTTAGATCAAATCCAACAGGTATAATATAACGGTACCAATTAATCCATATCTAAGAGATTGAATCTGACAGTCACGATTTAACCGTTTGAAATTGGTAAACGGTTCCTAACCGTTGCAAGTGACTGTTGGAATAGTTACATCCATTTGAAATTGGTGACAGTTTGTTTGAAACCGTTGCAAGGTGATTGTTGGGAACAATCATACCCTTTGAATAGAAACGGTTATAACAGTTGAGAACTGTAACCAACCTTCACCAAAGGTGTCGTTTTCAAAAACTATTTAAACTCTTATTTTTATTGAGTTTGAGACACAAATTGTTCTGGTATTTTCCATTGACATTTTTAGAGTCTGTAAAAGAGAGTTTGAGCTACATTAATCTGCGTTCGTTTTTGGTGTTCAACGAAGTGTTGTTGAAAAACACCAAAGGAATTGTTAAATACTGGAGACATATGCCATAACCTATATCAGCATCTAGGGAAGGGCATTAAATTTCTTAAGTAAAGAGATTACTCGTCTTAATACACACTGTTTGTATTGTTTGATTGTTTGTTCAATTATTCTTATTTTACTCTTCTTTTTTTGTTTTGTTTTAAAGATAATTTGTATAAGTTTGTAAAAACTTATGGTTTAAAAATCCTGATTTAAAATCAATAATTTGGTAAAATGATAATACGATTTGTATCGTACTTTGTAAATCAGTAACAAAATTTCTAACACATATAAATAAAATAAAATCTTATATCAATCAAACTGGCACATCTAAAATAATTTAGTTGTGTACATAGTCACTAAGGTAAACATCAAGTCCATTTTGATTAGATATCAAGCTTTATAGCTTCATATCCATTGATATGGATGACATCTTGGCTAAACGTCAACCCATATAGCTGCATATCCATTGATAAAGATGAAACTTTGACAAATTGTCAACCTGGGTTTCATATTCTAGGAATTAATACATAATCCATTATACACGACCCGTTTACTGTGTAATCCACCCATCTAACGTGTTTTAACCGCTAATCCAAAAACACTTTTTTAGACTAATTTTCTGAATCGCTGGTCCAACTCACATGAATGTAATGAAATATATATTTTAAATATTTCATATTTACCCTTTCTATAACGAACATATAAATGGAGTTGAAATCAAATCTTCCAAAATTTTCTTTCCATTTTTTTTTCAGCTCACAGATCCGATTTTCTCTCTCTCTGCTTCAGTTTGTGTTTTTCAGTTTTAGGGTTTCGATATCAAATCTCCAGGTATTTTTCTGTAATCTTCTTCTCTGCTCTTTTAATTTTTGTTATTTTTGGTTCTGTTTTTGTTTTTTTCAACTGAAATCATGATAATCAACTTGATTTCATGATTTTGTTTGTTTTCTTACACTGAAATCTTGATGATTACGATTTCTATGATGTACATTTTGTTGAATTCCATGATCGATCTTGTTTTTGTTGGTGCTTTAGTTTTTCTTTTGATTTTTGAAACTGGTTTTTGTAATCGTTCTATTTTGTTCATTAGATCATCGTATTCAGTTTGTTTACATTTCGTTTGATATAGGTTTTATTTTGTTTTCTTTTATTTTTCAGGAAATCATGATTTTTGTTCTTTCTTCTGGATGTTTTGAATGATTCTTCAATACATATTAATACGTACTGTTTTTCTAAACTTTTTGATATATACTTTTTTTATGGTATGCTATTTTTGTTATATATATTGTATGGTATACCATTTTTGAATCAGTACATATTTGTTTGCACTTCATACAATATGGTTTTATTTGTTTGTTATGTGTGAATCTATAATATGTGTGATACTTCTAAAATAGTACATATTATGTTGTACTGTAGATTTAGTATTCCTATCATCTTAAAATATATGTTTGATTTTTGTGTTTGTGTTATTTTATTTGGATCATATTTCTTCAGGTTCAACATGTCAGGTGTTGGTTCTAATCCAAATACCTTTTGCTACTCTCATGTATACCACAAGCAACACCACATTGTATATTTGGTTACTTTATCTTCGACTTTGGAAGATTTGAAGTCTACTATTTGTAATACGTGGAGCTGGTTGACTCCATCAACTATTGTTGTTAATTATGTTGAAAATGGAGTGAAAGTCCCTGTCCTTGCTGATGTAGCTCTTCAAGGGCTTGTTGCATTATATTTTACGAAGAATTCATATTTCTTTGAGTTGCATGTTGATGTTGTTTTATCTGGTGCATCTAGTTCTTTGAGAAGTGTTGATTTTGACAATAGTGCTGAGTTGGTTTTGAGTGCTAGGAATAATTATTTGAAAGATTGTAAAGAGGTTGCAAGTGTTTTTTTTTCTGATGGTTGGGAGAATGTTTTTGAAGATAAAAACCATCTCTTTCATGGTGGTGTTGCAGATGTTCGGTTAGCATGTGAGAAATATTATTTGAGGACAGGATATAAGGTTAAAATATTAAAGAATGACCTTGAGAGATTCACAGTGAGATGCAGCAATGATTGTTGCTCTTGGATGCTTCATACGGTTGCCATGAATGGGTCTTTGGATGTGTTTAAGATAAAGGATTACGTGGGTAGGCACACTTGTGGTGCTGGTTATAGGTTGAGGAGTCCAATTGTTTCAAGGAAGCTTGTAAATCATTTAGTTCATGAGCGTGTCAAGCACAACCCTCTCATAAAGCCACAAGAGATTATGGATTATATTAAAATTGGTGTAGGGATCAACATCAAGTATCACTCTGCATATCATGCATTAGAGTTATTGCATCAAATGATTTTTGGTGACGATGTAAAGTCATACACTGATCTTGCTTGGTGGTTCGGGAAATCAATCCAGGGTCTTATATTGATTTTGATTTCAACGACGCAACAAAGATATTCAACATACTTTTTATTTGCTTTGGAGCTTATAGAGATGGTTATAAACTTTGTCATCCAATGATCTTTTGTGATGCGACATTTTTTGGGGTGGGGGGGGGGGGGGGGGGGGTTAAAAGAGGTATAATGGCGGCGAAATGTCTTAACGGCAATTAGGTAACTTTTTTATATGGTACATATTTTGATATGTAACTGTTTGTTATGTACCAGTACAAAGAGAAATGTAGTCTATTTTCTGGTACATATCAATATCTACTTTAGGATCATACACATCATACATAAAGTACATATTTATATACACTGTAGGTGCAGACATGAAGTACATACTGATATGTGCTTTTATATTTTTTTCCATGTTTTTATCCTTTTGCATATGCATTGGTTCCTGGCGAAGATAATGATAATTGGCATTGGTTTATGGACAATCTTAAAAAAGTTGTGGACCATCGTCCCATCACCTTTTTGACTGACCGAGGTAAAGGTGTGTTGAATGCAATTCCTGAAGTTTTCCCTGATTCTTATCATAGATATTATTTTTCCACTTGAAAAAGAACTTACCCATCAGTAAGTCTGGTGAAAAATATAAAGAAGTGATGAACTGTTTCCAAAAAGCAACATATGCGCTTTCTCCAACAAGATATGAAGAAGGTATTCAAGAAAGGGTTTATCTAGGAAGTCCTTGGGTTGCTCAATACTGCCGTAACATTCCTAGGGAAAAGTGGTCTAGTGCATACTTCCCAGGATATAGGTATGGTCAGACTTCTTCGATCATTGACGATTCTTTTAATAACTGGATTCGCCGCGAGAAGAAGTTACCTCCTTGTGCTCTCTCTGACACAATCAAGTTTTTATAAGTTTCTTGTAACACTACAAGTATATATGTTTGTTTTTTAATTTTATTTGTCGTGTAGGCTACGGGTAATGGAGTTGATGTCTGTACGTCGTGAAGAAAGTGTTTTGATGGATCCGGAACTCTTAACCCCTGTGTATCAAGCTTTGCTTGAATTACACATTCAAATTGGTCGTCATTGGAAAGTTAGTCAGTCATATGCTCACGTCTTTGAAGTTCATTCCCCAAGGTTAGTTTTTTAGGTAACATGCTCTTTTGAACTGAGATATCCACTAAACTAGTTTCTTAGGGGTACTGCAGAAAACATATCAAATATGTATTGTGCAGATTATCTTTTTGGGTTTGTGTAGGGAAAATATCAAATATGTATTGTGCAAATTATATTCTTTTTTGTTTGTATAGGGCAAATATCAATATATACTGCGTAAATAATATGCTTGGTTTCTTGTGTGCAGGTCTCATATGGTAGATCTACAGCAAAAGAGTTGTACTTTCCAAAGATGGTGCATGTATGGTTTTCCATGATCGCATGCTACTGCAGCTATTGCTGCATCTGGGGGAAAGTTCCTTGACTATATCGACGAATACTTCAAAGTTAGCTGTAATCGCCAGCTATACTCAATCGCTATTAGACCTGTTCCTAATCACGAAAGGTAAGTTTTTAAGCAATACATATTGATTTTTTTTATGGTAGTATCATACATGAGAATGGTTTGAAGTAGTACATATAAACCATAAACTAGAACTAGCATAGTACATATTGATATTTAGTGTAACATACATCAACAAAAACTGCACAAGTATAGTAGATTTTTCTTATTTATGTTTTTCAATATACCACATGCCTTATGAGTATACCGCAGAAGATATTATTCTGCCACCAATAGTAGTTAGGGATCCTCCAGGAAGAAGAAAAAAGAACCGCATCAAGAGTGCATGGGAGAGGAGAAAAAATCCTGTTACATGTTTAAATTGTAAAGTGAAAGCTCATCACAACAAGGGTACATGCAATGTTATCCGTCAGTACCAATATACGGATGAAAATTAATTTCATTACAGTTTTTTTAGTACATTTGGGATTTAAATTCTTTTAGAAGATACTTGTCGCATTTTTTTAGGTTTTTTTCTTCAGAACTTGTTTGTGTGCCAACTGAATTATGTTCTTAATGACAAAACGAGAATTTGATGATATAAATCTTATATTTTGCTCCATCTTAAAAGATGTATGAACATGTGGTTGAATGTCATTCCCAATACATTTTTCTTTTATTTAGTAATCTTGTAGTTGTTATAAAAACACAAAAAAATGTACATAAACAAAGTAGTTTTTTAAATTCATATCAATATGTACTTCATAGTACATGTCAATATGTACTTGTTTAGAATATGAATCTATTGGTTCAGAGTTTCAGAATAAAGTACATATCAATATGTACTTCCTTTCTATATAACTCTAAAATTAAATAGAAACCTAACAATGATAATAAAGATCATCACACACACACACACACACATATATATATAAACATAATAAGATCCTGATATAAACATAATAACTAAAAACCAAGTTCAATAAGTAAACACAATAAGAAAGTTATTGAAGTACATATCCATATCTACTCTGCAGGTAAACATTTATTTTCATTTGGAGGGGTCCCAACTGATTTCAGACGGAGTGGTTGTCAACAACCTGCATGCTAACTTGATTCTTTTCTTCTGAATCTTCTTCATCAATTGTTCGTCATCTCCCAAACTTTTTTCCATCACGATCAATCTTTGATATCCTCTTGATAAAATGCATTACATACAAAAGGAAGTCTGGCCAGATTCCTTGTCGTGGACACCCATAATCAGTCAAACTTACGTTGTTCATCATCTTTCTCTGATTCCCATCCAAGAACTGATTGATTGGATTGAACAAGTTGATGTGTTTTAGAATAGTGGTAAAAAGTGTTCGATTCTCGAACTTGTGAAGGTAATGATTTTAGAAAATAATAAACTTAATCTAATTAAATAAAACAAAGCAAAATAAACTAGAGATGTTTTTAGAAAATATGGAGAAAACCAGGAATCAGGATTCAGTTATTTCCCACAACTATGTGATTAATCATGTAATTCTTTTTAAATAAATTAAGCTCAGATATTGCCAAAATAGGTTTTTATGCAAAACAAGCAGAGGTAAATCATAAGCATGGATCATCAATGGTCGTCAACCCAGCATGATCCATCAAACAAAAACACCACTACTGAATGAAAACCGTTTTTTTTCTATTTTGAAACTATGCAATTTAATAGATAAAGGATTATAAATAAATTAAATAAAATAGACTTACCACATAAAATTGAGAGAAAAACCTCCTCCATCATCCCAGTAAAGAAACTTAGCTCATGGTGGAGAAAACTTGCTCAAATAATCTTTTCATTGCTCAAAATATTGATTACAAGGTTGAATAATGGTGTAACAGTCGATTAGATACGCTTATAAGTGTTGCTGGAAACACTTCAACCGTAACAAAAGGTATTTTGAAATAATGGAAAGAAAGACGGACTGCGTTAATGAACGACAGTTCTACCGTGTATTATGTTCTTCTTCTCCGTTTGAACAGCAGCAGAAATGTGTTCTTCTGTTCATTTTTTTTCCGCTGATTCCAACCTATTCTAAGCTTCCCGATCAATTCCCTCTTCAACCCAATTTATCTTCCCCTCTATTTATACCATCCCAAGCATTAAATCACATTAAAACTTCCTTATAATTCTTTTTAGAAATCACCGAAACAAATTCTAAAAATAGAATTTTCTTCCCTTTCTCTGTTGGTTTGATTCTATCAAGAGAATGTTGTTTAAATCTTTCTCTTCTTCCTTCTTATTACCCAATTTAATTCTGCTTTCCAAACCAAGAGAAAATTTCCAAAAAAAACATGATTTCCAAAAGCCGATGGTTTCCTATTTACGCTGTTTGGGTGAAGAAGAATTTTCTTCCCGCCAAAATGCGATTCAAAATCCTGGGTGTGGCTGCCCTGATCCAAAAGATGGGTGCCTTAATCCAAGTTGAGGGTGCCTTTAACATTTCTCCAAATATACCTAAAAAGCAATAAAAACCATAATGAGTACAAAAATTAAATACCAACAACATATAAAATTGAGACTAAATCGGACAAAAAAATTTGTCCATCAAATTGCGACTACATTTAGCATATGTAATAAGCCTTTAAACCCCTAGGTGTCCCTAGTGGACGAGTTATAGTCTCGTGGGGGTTTACAAGAGGTATACCCACAAAACCTTTACTCCAGATTTTAGCGACTCGTGAAAAATTTAGGATAGAAACTAAAGAAACTATTTAGTTGGCTTACTCAATTCTTCGGCTATAGGAATCATTACCCTATATGAAACCGATTACTGTACACGAGTTACTTTCCTACTAACTTGTTCTCTAGTGGTACTGACTTCTTTGAAACAACCTTTGGTTTTTCTTTCGCTTTGGCAGCAGTCATCTTGGCAAGTTTGGTTGCTAGTGGCACGTCGCTTGATGTTTGGGTTGTTGTAATTTCATGTTCCGGTATTTTTGAATCCAGATTTTCAGTACTATATTTGAATCATATTTTTTCAACAAAGACAAGAAAGGTAAACTATAACAAGTAGAATATATACATATGGGTCATTTTCCTGCTCAGGTGTGACTTAATTTGCATTCTTCTCAGGTGTAAGTTAGTTTGGCTCAGCTGTAACTTGTCGAACTTCTACACGTCGTAAATCATTTCCAATTAAATTATCAAAATGTTATCGAATGTCAATCCCAAACAGAGTATGGCTTGAAACACTACCATTATCTTGGCTGAGAGATGCATATTCTTCATCATAAACTCCCTTGCTGGAAATGGCTAAGTCCAAAAATTCTTCAAATGTGAAGTTTTCAATGTCTTCCATCTTAGCCATCTCAGTAAACAAAGGTATTTTCATGTCCACAAAGCTGTCGACCAAGGTTTCAACGTCTTGTTCATCAAGGTTCTGCGACATCCCTTTAATAGTTTCAATACTCTGGTCTATAATTTCAATCACCTTTTTCACTGCTTCTTGTTGAAGTCCAGGTAAATCATCCTGCAACCATAGAGTTTTTTTCATGATAGTTAAATACATATTGATATGTACAGTTATATGACAATAATAAAACACATTTGTAATCAAGTACATATTGATATTTACAGTTATATTGATAAACACATTTGTAATAAAGAGTGAAACTAGCTAGCATTATTTACCTGTGTTACTTTTCTCTTGCATCTCTTTGACCTCTTTCTCCAAGTCAGATTTAGCCCATGTTTTAATAACATTAACATCAACACCACAGAACTTGTGCACCGAAGGTGGTGTTGACAATGCAACATTAAATAATACCCTTTTGACGGTGGTGTTACTCAAAACATTTTGTTCATCTTTTGTTGGAATCTGAACAGTTGGCACTTCTTCTCTCAAAACTAATTCATCTTCTGTTATGTTTTCACAAAGAGGATCTGTTGGAGTAGTAAGAGATGGAAATTCTCCTGTTGGGTCAGTACCCAATTGAGTGGGACTCCCATCAATTGAGTCTCGAAACTCTTCTTCATTTTCAGGCTTCAAGGGAGAAGCTTTCATGTATATGTCATTCCACATTTGCAGAAGCTTTGATGCATCAGTCCATCCTCATGTTGCATGGTGTTCGATTCACCCTATTTTTCAAAGATTATCTTTGTCATTTCTTCATATCTTGATTTCCAATTATCTTCCTCTACTGCCTTCCCTGCAGTTTCTTCTTTATCTTCTACCTTTTCAGCTTTACTCTCCTCTTCTGCAAGTCTTCTTGTGATTCTATTCAGAATTTTCTTTTCTTGATTGGTGTATTGAACCTTGAATTTTTCATTGAACTATTCCAAAACAACAAAATATGTACTCAGAAATATGTACTATAAAAACAAGTTTTTTCATGAGGTACATATCAATATATATTGTAGGATAACAAACATCATACATTCAATACATATCATTATATATTGTAGGATAACAAACATCATAAATGCAGTAAATAAGTACATATTTTTCTTACCTCAAATTCAGTTGTATCAATATCTTTTTGGAGTGCAGCACATAACTTTGTCAGATTCCATTTGACAGCTCTCAGAACAAACTTTTTTTCCGGAATCGTCTTTATTTCCTCCGGTTCCAGCAAATATGTATGCTCTGCATACCAAATCTTTTTTTGGAAAAAAAAAACACCAAAATAAATGAATGTGGGTCACCGTCATGGATCGTTCTTGCTTCCATATAATGAACAAGAAATATGTTTGGTCCAGCGTATAGAGGAAGAAGATATTCTTGTTGAAGAGTATATTGATCGTGAACTTCAGGTTGGTAATGGCAATGTCGAGCGTATTGCACCTGAACTGCAGGTTGGTGATGGCAATGACGAGCATACTACAAGTGAAGAGAATGTTGGTGCTAGCAACAAAGAGCCTGCGCAAAATGAAGAAAATGTTGAAACTGGAAATAAAGATAACCCTTACAAGGCTAAATATCAGTGGGCGAGATTTTTGATTTAGAAGCTTAGACTCGTTGGTAACAATGGTATTTTTGAAGAAGATCAATCAATACTGGCCAAATATGATGCTGAGGAGAGGTTACAACCAGTGAAGGAGAATTACGTGAGATAGAAACGTAAAAGAGATAAAACAGAAACGGTTTCGAACCGTGAAGAAACGGTTCGAACCGTGAAGAACAAGTGGAAGTGATATGTTAAAATCTTATATGTGTTAAAATATGATCTTGTTTTTTTGTGTGTGTTGGGCTAATGATAGTTCCATTTGAATAGATTGGTAGGGATTTTTTTTTAAATGAAACCAGAAAAATTTCATTTGAGAATATATTAAGTTAAATATGTTAATATTGCAGGACATGATAATCAAAGCTATAATGATTGTGGATGACATGATAGAAAAATAAAGGGTTTTGCGGCAAGAAGAAACACAACAAGATGCTGGCGATGTTGTGATTGAACCAGAAAATGATTTATTAGTTGAAGATGGTATACAAAAGAAAAAGTCTGATAATGTTGTTTTGAAGGTTGTTTGTTGGAACCAGAAAAGGTTTCATCATATGAAGGCAAAGTTCAGGAGCAACAAGTTATGGAACCAGAGAAGATTCATCATATGAAGGTAAAGTTCAACGGCTGATTAAAGAGGTTTCGGAGTTAACTCCGAACACAATTGAAGAATTGAAGATGGCTGAGCGAGTTGAATTTGAAATCAACAAAGAGAAGCAAATGACAGATAATGTAATAGAAGAAGTTTTGGAGATAACTCCAAACAAAACTGAAGATAACAAGGTGGCTGAACAAGTTGAATCTTCTTTGTCGAAGACTGAATTGAAGAGTGTAATAGAAGAAGTTTCTGAATTGACTCCAAACACAATAGAAGATATCAAGGTGGCTGAGCAGGTAAAATTAGAAGCCAAGAAAAGTTCTTCGTCAAAGCCATAGATCGAGATTAAAGTGTCAACTCAGGGTTCAATTGATGAAAATGTTCTTCCGCAAATGAAAGATGAATATGCGAAGAAGGGTTCTACATCAAATCCAGAAAGCCAAGGCATGTGGTACTACTCAGTTACACACATGGCAAAATATGTAATTGATTTAGAAGGTGATATGCCTCATTTTAGTTTGGGATTGACGTAAAGTGACAGTGACAAAGAAGATAGTGAGCATAGAGACGTCACTCACGAACAAAAGGTGAGAAACATAATATCAAGAATGAGGAAAAACAAAAGGAATATGCAAACACCTGTTAAGATGCATGATTATACACCTGGGGAAGTTAAGAACAAAAAAAGAAACAAAAGTCGTTGTGTTAGCAGAAAGCACTCTAAAAAGTCGAAGAAGAAACAAACGAAAAAAAAAAGGTGAAGTTAAAAGCAGTTAACAACATGAAGATTATGCAGGTACTGGATTCAAATCAGAAACCGCTCGTGTGCAGATATTTTAAAATGCATAATGAAAGGTAAGTAGCATTCATACTTTTTAGTTTTTTGGCTTCATAATTTCAGCGTTGAAACCAAAATGATAATACATTTCTTTCAGTTTATTTTCTTCTTCTTTAATCATTAATTTGTTTTTCAACAATTTAACAACAGTGACATGGCATGGGAGAAAAAAGAGCTTGGATTGTACATAACGGGAAGGAATATGAATAACTTGATAAAAAAAAGGGTGACGTCGTCAGAGATATGATTGAATTCTGCATGCTGAAATTGCACAAGAACATATCAAAGAAAGAGTTGAAACCAGATGGTACTCTTAAGTACAAAAGAGCAGTTTTTCTAAGAACATGTGTTTATATAAGTTTCATCTTAATTATCTTATACAAGTGTTTTTCTGAAACCAAATTAGAACTTGATTTTTGATTTTTACTGAATTTCATACATTACACTCAATCGGGAAAAATTGTCGCTTTGCAATTAAAGCTTTCATCGACAACCTGGATTACAGTCCAGAATTTATATTTGTTCCATTGCTCAAAAAACTTGGTGAAAAGTTGTACCACTAGACATTGCTAGCTTTTGATAATGAGACTGGAGAATTCTCTCACTACAACTCCATAGCTGAAACTGAAGATGAATGCAGCAAAAGTGTTAAAAGCATGAAAGAAAGAATTGTGTCAGCATTTAAACAACATGTTGCAAATCTCTCACTAGATCCGGCAAGTCAACCAAAAGAATTCGTTTTGAACACCACTTTGTGTTGTCAGCAAGATGTGTAAGTGTTTTTTAAGAACTTGTGTTTAGAGATCTTCTCTTCACTCTCTTCATTTCACTCCTTTTTTGTTTTGTTCAATTTCAGGAATGATTTCGGCCTTCATGTTTGTTATTACATGAAGAGCCTCTTGAAATGAAATTTTTCGTATGAAGCGCATATATAAAAAAGGTGCAGAATATGAGGCCAAAGCTGGCCTGCAAGATCCTCTTTGACAAAGGTGCAGACTGTGAGGCCAAAGTTACAACTTAAAGTTGACAGTTTTAGTTTTCAATTAAAAAAATTACAGTTTTAGTTTAAAGTACTTGTGTAATGATTTCAGTTTTTGTTTAAAATACTTGGAACTTTTATAAAAACATCTCAGTATATGTCTATAAAGATCTCAATTGATAAAACAAAATTTTTGAAACCAAAAAGTGTTTTAACATAATACAGAAAAGCTAAAACCTTGGGCATTGAACAAACATATCACGGACGTAAGCAAAAATGATGAAACCAAAAAATATTCCATCATTTTTTTTGTTTCATCTTATTTCAGATGAAAAAAAATGATGGAACCAAGAAAAGTTCCATTATTTTTTTGGTTCCATTTTATTCCAGATGAAAAAAAATGATGGAACCAGAAAAAGTTCCATCATTTTTTTGGTTACATCTTATTCCAGATGAAAAAAAATGATGGAACCAAAAAAAGTTTCATCATATTAGAGATGAAAAAAATACTGAAGCATGTGACAAACTATGAAACCTATTTTAGTTCCAACAAATTATAAAAGCCTGCAACTCTAACAAACTTAATCTAAAAATAAACAAACATGAAACACCTGCAGCAAATTAACATGTTTACCTGTAAAAAATATAGAAAAAAGAATAAATCAGAAAATGTAGATTAAAACATATAGTAGTGTAAACGAAAACTGAAAATGAAAGTCGATGAATTGTAGTGGAAATGACTTCAAATCTGATGGGCAGGGCATGTCCTTCGGTTATGGGCAGTCAAAACATGGCAGCTACTAAAAGTTCTCATCTTCTTATTAGGAACTGAACCTGTATTAGGAAATCTCTTCTTCTTCCTTGGACGACCTGATTGTGGTAGAGCATCAGGACCAAGAACAACAGATTTTGGAGTTACAATCGTTGGCTTTTCAACTGTGGAGAAAGGATTAATTGCTCTTGCATAGGATTCATAGTAGAACTTTACTGTAAAGTAGAATTCAACATACTTATTCGGATCTTCTTCATTTAGCATGATACAGCGGATAGCGTGGGCACAAGGGAAACCGTTGATGCACCAGCGGTTGCAAGAATATGTTCTTCTTTGTAAATCAACTTTTTGTGTTAAGTCGAATGAACTTCAAACACATATTTCCACGACTTGGTGACACTGTATTCACTGTCGTGCATCTTGTTGTTGTAGAGCTCAATTTCAAATTCTGGACATAAAGTTTCTCGTCACTTCAATAAGGTTGCACATTCCTCGCGACGTACACACATTTGATTCATAAGATTCACTCTGATCTTATCAACCATGATGGTTATAGGCTTCTCTCTCTCTTCAAGGATCCAACTATTGAAACTCTCAGTGATATTCAAAAATAACCTACCATAACGATGACCCGGGAAATAAATACTTACCCATTTATCAACCGGAGCTCTACTCAAATAATCTTGTAACTTTTGATTTTTGACCTACATCAATTTCTCCTAGTTCTCTGAAAATTCTGTATGTGTATTAGCATACGCACATTTTTCAAACAATCCCAGCACATAATTGTTATAAACCTTATTGGCCTTCGACAAGTATGTATTGATATTGTTCTTCATATGTCAATAACATCAACACATGAACAGCATCAGGGAATACAACAAGAATTTGATTCACCAAACCACTACCTCGGTCACTCACAAAAGTAAGCTTTTTGCGCAGATGAGAAAGGACTCTATTCAAATTCTCCAAAAACCATTTCCAATTCACATCATTCTCCGATGAAACCACAACATAAGCTAAAGGATAGATTTCTGAAACAAAACAGGAAAAAATGCCTCAACAAAAAAAAATGATGAAACCAACAGAAACAAATAGAATGTTTAAGAAACTTAACATCATTCCTGGTTAGACCTGTTGATGTCATGATATGACCAAGGTGTTTGCTCTTCAAATGGGATGCATCAAGGAATAATAAAGGACGACAGTAATTGAATCCACGAATGCATGCTCCGAAAGAGATAAACAATCTCTGAAATTTTTGAATCCCATTTTTCAACTCCCAAAACAACACGAGATCCGGGATTGGTTTCAGTCAATTTGTTGGCATACCATTTCAAGTACATAAATGATTTCTCATTCTCTCCCCATGTAGTATTCAATGCATGCATCTTCCCTGCATATGCATAATAACGACTAATGTCAAATCCATACTCTCTTGTAAACTAATTCATAATATCCTTTGTCTTCTTCTTTGGATTTTGTTTAATCTCTTCGAGAATTAAGCTAATAATTAGTTTCTTCGACACATGTGGTCTGTTTACAACTCCACCACAACAAGTATGCTTCTTATTTAACTCCTTGATAATAAAAAGACTACCTTCAACACCATCAATAGAAACAACATATATATGTCATTCACATTTCTCTTCTTCCTTCTTATCACAACATGCACCAATCCTCAACTTCTCATTCCTTGTCGTCTTGAATGAATACCCAGATGTTGCATGATATTTCAACAAATCAGAACGAACTTGTTGAACACCTTTGGTAAACACCTGATTGACACCCTAAAAAATGCCTAACCAAAGCGCAGACTTCAACGATTCTTTAATTTTATTACGGACATCATAATCAACTAAATTTGTAAGTCCTGCATGCTCGAAAGGTATAATTCCTGAACTTTGTGGCTGCTCAAAAGGTATGATTCCTGAACTTCGTGGATGCTCAAAAGGTATGATTCCTGAACTTCTTGAACTAGAACTAGAACACTCATCTCTATTCCTTACATGTAACTCAAGAGATGGAAGCTTATTAAACAAAGTAAATAGAGCAACCGATTGGAGATCAAAATCACAATTGATAACCTTTTGTTGATCACCAACTATGTGGAAAATTTCTATAGAAAGAACAGAGAATTGACACCAACTTGAACATATATTACCCTTCAAATCAAAAACAGATGCTTGTAGACCAATACGAAACGATAATGTATCCTCTTTGTGAGATATAACCCCGAGATTAGATTCCATAATCTACATGACAAAGTATGAAACCAAAAAAAGTTTCACTAGATGTAAATATCAACAACAACAACAACAAAAATTTGAATAAGAACATCAAAAACATAACAATTTTTATTCCAATAGATTTTAATAAGAACATCAACAACATAACCAAAACAATCGTAAAAATAAATGGATCTGAGTTTCATAATCAGCATAAACTCGAAACTTCAAACAAAAATAAAATCTATTACCTGAAAATTTGAACTTCAGTCTCCGATGAATGATTCAACTAAAACAATAGCTTGAGCAGAATGAGAATATGATCAAATTGGAAGGATAAACTGTAACTTCAGTTGGATTCTTCAAACCAACATCTAATTGATGTAGTTTTTTAAGTGGTAAATAAAGTGTTCGATTCTCGAACTTGTGAAGGTAATGATTTTAGAAATAATAAAAACAAAGCAAAATAAACTAGAGATGTTTTTTAGAAAATATGGAGAAAACCAGGAATCAGGATTCAGTTATTTCCCACAACTATGTGATTAATCATGTAATTCTTTTTAAATACTAAGCTCAGATATTGCCAAAATAGGTTTTTATGCAAACAAGTAGAGGTAAATCTGGATCATCAATGGTCGTCAACCCAGCATGATCCATCAAACAAAAACACCACTACTGAATGAAAACCGTTTTTTCTATTTTGAAACTATGCAATTTAATAGATAAAGAATTATAAATAAATTAAATAAAATAGACTTACCACATAAAATTGAGAGAAAAACCTCCTCCATCATCCCAGTAAAGAAACTTAGCTCATGGTGGAGAAAACTTGCTCAAATAATCTTTTCATTGCTCAAAATATTGATAACAAGGTTGAATAATGGTGTAACAGTCGATTAGATACGCTTATAAGTGTTGCTGGAAACACTTCAGCCGTAACAAAAGGTATTTTGAAATAATGGAAAGAAAGACGGACTGCGTTAATGAACGACAGTTCTGTTCGTTAATGAACGACAGTTCTACCGTGTATTATGTTCTTCTTCTCCGTTTGAACAGCAGCAGAAATGTGTTGTTCTGTTCACTTTTTTTCCGCTGATTCCAACCTATTCTAAGCTTCCCGATCAATTCTCTCCTCAACCCAATTGATCTTCCCCTCTATTTATACCATCCCAAGCCTTAAATCACATTAAAACTTCCTTATAATTCTTTTTAGAAATCACCGAAACAAATTCTAAAAATAGAATTTTCTTCCTTTTCTCTGTTGGTTTGATTCTATCAAGAGAATGTTGTTTAAATCTTTCTCTTCTTCCTTCTTATTACCCAATTTAATTCTGCTTTCCAAACCAAGAGAAAATTTCCAAAAAACATGATTTCCAAAAGCCGATGGTTTCCTATTTACGCTGTTTGGGTGAAGAAGAATTTTCTTCCCGCCAAAATGCGATTCAAAATCCTGGGTGTGGCTGCCCTGATCCAAAAAATGGGTGCCTTAATCCAAGTTGAGGGTGCCTTTAACATTTCTCCAAAAATACCTAAAAAGCAATAAAAACCATAATGAGTACAAAAATTAAACACCAACAATATATAAAATTGAGACTAAATCGGACACAAAAATGTGTCTATTAAGTCTCCGATGAATGATTCAACTAAAACAATAGCTTGAGCAGAATGAGAATATGATCAAATTGGAAGGATAAACTGTAACTTCAGTTGGATTCTTCAAACCAACATCTAATCTGACTGATGAATGCTTCGAAGAATAAACTGAAAAGTTTCATAATCAATATCAACTCGAAAATTAAAATACAATCAAAATCATAATAAGAAAATCAAAATCAAGTAAAATAAAAATCAAAATTACCTGATGAATGATTCGACTACTTGTAACTTGTCTTCTCTTCTTCAATTAAACTGAAACGAAAACGAGATCTGCAAAACTGTAACTTCTGCTCTATTCTTCTATCGATTTGAAGTTGAGACTTAGTTCCATCGATTAATTTGGAGAAGATCTGTTTGAGTTGAAACCCTAGAATCTAAGAAGAAACGAAGATTTTGAAAGAGAAGTATTTTTTTTCTGAATCTGATTGAGTTATATTTGGAGAAGATATGATTTTCTGTCACTAAATATTATCTTCTGTCAATATTTCCTTTTGAAACGCATAGATCATATAGGGAGGGGCAGCTTGGATATTTTAAAATTAATTAAAAACTAAATTTACACATTGTTAGAGGAAATAGAGTTTTTATATCATTTATATTTCAAATAGTTTTTATTTAAAAAATAATATGTTGAAAAATTTTGTATGCTAAATATGATTATCTTGGTTTTTTACTACAAATAAATACAAGTAAAAATCAATTAGTTAAACAAGCCGGATACCTGCATTGGAAGTAAGTTAATTGGAAGCATCAGTCATTACCTAGTTGTTATAATGGTGTCGTCATGACTTACATAACGTCTATCAGACTTTTTTTAAAGACAAACTATCTTTATCACGGTGATCAAATGCAAACATTATTTTGTTTCATATTTAGATAAAAAAAATGCATAAATTACTTTATTCCGGCAATTTTTTGGATTAGACACAGAACTATAAAACCCACAATTCACGTACATTTAGTTTTCCGTTGAAGTGTTCACGGAGGTTTTTCGGGTTATACTTTTTACTAACACCCCGTTTCGCTGGAAAAATTGAAATCATAGGAATTTAGTTATGGGATAATCTAACTTTTGGAATTGAAATTCTAAGAAATTGAATTCAAATTCAATTTGGTTGAGGTAATTGAATTACTTTTGTTTTTATCTCGGAATCAAATTTCATTGCACTATTGAATTAGTGCAATGAAAATCTATTATTTTGGAGGGAGTCTGATTCATAGGAATCAAAAATCTTAATTACATAGAGTCAATTTGTCTCATTCGGTTTATGTAATTGGGCACATTCCCTAGAAATTGGATTACCTAGCCTTCAATTCTTTAAACCGAACGGGGTGTAAATATGAAACCCAAAGAGAGAAATTGAGAGAGAGAGAAAAAGGGGGTTAAACAATCTCAGCCCAAAGTCATTTGATATCCAACTCCAAGTAGAGGACCCAAAGCATGCTAATATGGGCCTTCTAAAAATGCAATAATTTCGGGCTTTACTGACTTCTAACATGTGTTACATCAGTCTCAACTTATGAATGTGTTATTTTGTGGTTGTTGAATGAAATAAAATAGGGTCATAAGGCTAACCGTTGTGGTGTTCCAAGTTTCAAGACTCAAGTTCAAAACCGTGAAGAAATGGGGTAATTCAAGCTAACGTTCAAGTAAAGGCTTGAATGTAAACTTGAATCAGGTCTGGTGCGTCAAATAGTTAGGTGTAAAAAAAATCACTTTCGTACTTAATTATTGGGCGTAAATAACTGTAACCATCTGATTAATGCATAAGCTGGTGATCCAATAACTCTATACTTATGCACCAAACCATTAAGCGCCTTACGTCAAATCACTAGGTGTATTCTCCTTTAAGTTTGAATCATCAAAAAAGGTAGTATGTGATTCAAGCTGACGTGTTATCAACTTAAATCTTAAATTTGAACGTCCATAGTAGTTAGTAATAGAGTTTATGATTTCATTAATTAATGATAGATACATTTACAGCATGTTTATATAGCACTCAGATTGATTGAATGATCCTATAGAATAGGAGTTGTTGTTGTGGTTGTTGTGAAGAGTCCGGTTCCTATGGGAGACCGGAATATGGTTGCTAGACTAAGTCTAGTTTATCCTCTAACATGCCCCCTCAAGATGGACGGCGTTGAGAAGTCCAATCTTGGATGTAGCTGCAAAAACTTTGAGTTGGGAAAGTGGCTTGGTAAGGATACGGCCAATTGGTTTGAGTACACCCGGCTGGAACTTGCGGGACTCATTGGCATTGAAGATGCTGGAGAAAAAGATGGTGCGGCTGCAGCAGGAGCATCAGTTGGTGGTGCTGCTGGTGAAGAAGATGGAGATGGTGTTGCTTCCGTTGGTGCTGATGCAGGAGATGATTTTGATGAGGAAGGAGTTGGCGCCGTTGCTGATTGTGAAGTGCAGGATCTGTGGATGCAGTAGATGATGCTGATGCTGGATGTGGTGGAAGCAAAGGTTTGGAGAGAAGCAGAGAGCTCCTTCTGTTGGTGATACCAAAAAAAAAAAAAAAAAATCTGTTTGATGCTGCTGTATTGGTAGTACTGAATGTATGGACTGGCGGTGGCCAAAGGACTGGGCTTTTGTTGTTGATTGTGGTGGATGTTATGTAGTTGTAGGTGATGGTGGTGGTGGTGTAGCAGTGAATCCTCTACTGCTGCTGTGTAGGTGTGCTGATGGTGGAACAGTGGTAGATATTGGTTGTTGTACTGAGATGGATGTGGACTGTAGCCAAAGAAGAAGCTCCTGATGATGTTGGTATGCGAACATATAACTCCTGTGGAGTGCTGATAGAAAGATGGCGGCGTCGACTTGTTTCTTCCGTGGAGTGCTAACAAAATAGTGCAAATGATCATAGTTTATTAAGAAGCGACGGGAAAAAAAAAAAAAAAAAAACCTAAGAAAAATAAAACTTATACTTCATGATAACAATAAAACCTAAGAAAAGAAGAGATGTTTAGGCCATCAGATGATGGAGCCATAAGAAGAAAAACGAAAAGAAATTATAGCAGACGGAAGAAGTTTAGGATCGATAGCTCTGATACCATAATAGAGTTTATGATTTCATTAATTAATGATAGATACATTTACAGCATGTTTATATAGCACTCAGATTGATTGAATGATCCTATAGAATAGGAGTTGTTGTTGTGGTTGTTGTGAAGAGTCCGGTTCCTATGGGAGACCGGAATATGGTTGCTAGACTAAGTCTAGTTTATCCTCTAACAGTTAGTTTAACGGACTATCTCCAGATTTCGTTTATCATTATATTTCAGTAATGTCCAAATTACCCGTATTGTTTGGGATACCTCTTATAGTTATGTGCTAGATGGTTAAGTTAGAGATTTTAGAGTAAGCTTTGGCTATAGCATCTATAAACTTTGAAAGGTTGAAAAGTTGGGTAAAACGTTTTAGTTTTTGGGAGTAAATTGGATGAAAAGTGAGAATTGTCTCACTTCGTCGATAATGAACAACTCTAGCGAAGAAGTAGATTGATCGTTCGTATGTAAAACCAAACATAAGAAATAGATTAATTTTTGGATGATGAATCTTATCGTCCATTAACAACCAGAAATGAAGAATCAGATGAGAAAAATGAAAAATCAAATGCGGTAAATGGAGGTTCAACTGTCGCAAATACTCAGATATATGTCTAAATGAGCGTGAATGCTTGTTTCATTGCTTGAAATCATCAAAACAAAATGTTAAAATTTGTAAATAATAAACCTGCGTTCGGTTAGGTCAACATAATAACTCAGCTGAATTTGCATGAACGTCTGGGTAATTGAAGAACACTTAACCAACTATGAGGGACAACAATTATTGTACTAGAATCAATTGGGAAAATGAACAAAATATACAGGCGTCGGTACCTAGTAAAAACGTGTAAGAATTATGCTTCGAACAAAGCACGAATTCTCATAAACATACTAAAGACATGCGCATTAAAAGTGCAAGTTTCCGAGATGCATGGTTTCAAAAGTAAACTCATACTTCACTGCCATTTTATAAATATGTAAAATAAGTTTCTTGTCGATTAAAAAATATATAGAATTTATAAAAATTTATCTTGTTTTTTAATTTATCTTTGTTATATTCTCAATATTAAAAATATCAAATTAATTACGGAGATATTTATGCAACATTAATAAAGATAAATCTGTCAAAAATTTCTATGATATCACAATTCTACCTATCTAGATGAGCAACTAAAAATAACAACTCCACATTTATAAAATAGACAGAAAGAGTAATGGTTTTGAAACCTAATTATTTAAACAATAGTTAATCCTATTGAAAAATTTAAATTATAGCCCGTTACATAATGAGCTAGTTTCGAAACCCTCTAAAAATGGTATAGAAACCTAATCAATTTTGAAAACTATTATTTTGAGGTCCAAAACCTCTCGAAGGAAACGTTATTCTAATAATCCTCATATTAACAACTTTGCATACTAGATTTAGATCATCAATTCACTTTACAGCAAGCTCGGTCCTTCTACGCCTATAATCATCATATCACTTAGGATCTACCTAATACAAGTCTAACTTGTTCCCTTTAAGATGCGTATTGTTCAGTACTAAGAGTTCTTTTGAGTATTCCACTGATTGGATTTTACTTAATTTTGCTCATTGAATCTTTAATATTTAATTCTTTAGTCTTCGATGTTTGAAATCATTGATGACCGAGGGATACAAACATAAAACTCTAAAATCTAAACTATAAAGTAGACTTACAACTCAAGATTTTTTTTATCATCTAAACATTAAAAATTATTAAGACTTGACGTACCAATGCATATAAAGTTTAACCGAGTCACGTTCTAACATATAACCCAGTCGATTCTGAAACTTAAAAGGTGGTGAAAAATTCTTAAACCAAATTTGTCTAACTTCACAAGTTTGACCTTCCCGGTTCTTAGTGCTTTCGAAGATAGGGCAACAATCAACTAAGTCGATGGATTGGACCTAGCCTATTCTTAGTGTTTTCACTTTAAGATATTCTCTGCCCCTGATAAAATTATCCTGATGACTTAAATAAAGTGTGTTATTGTCGTATCCCTGTATTAGACATGTGAAAACACTATTCAATTAAACTCACCAAGTGTTGGTTTGGTTGTCAAGTTTAGTTTCAAAACTCGAGTCGTTTGAGTAGATTATTAAAGTCAACTTCGTTAGGTTAGACTAGGAATAGAGAAATGTAGAAAATATCTCTAGTTACTCATGAAGACCTGAAGACGTATCAAAACAAAACGAAGACATCATCCTTCAGTTTGAGGTTAGTAGCTACAAACTTGATTTATTCTATTTTTATTTATTGTTTATGCAAGTCTTTATTCATTGAAAACATAGCATATGAAGTTACCTTTGTTACAATGACTTTAGTATTGTTGACTTGTTCACTATATAATGATCAAAGTATCAAAAGGAAATATATACAATAGTTTTTCAACAACTTAAAGTATATGAAGTTACAAAGTATAGTTTATCTATGGACTTCGTGTTTATGGCATTGCAGTAATTGGTAACTTGTTATTATTTAATGTGTTGAACTTCTGGATGAATCCAAACCTTGAAAAATATGTTTGTGAGAAGTTTTAGAAACATAGTTTAAATAAGTAGACTTGCGAAACTTGTTTCAAAGTCGGAATAGAGATTCAGGACCGATCCCAAGATTAATCCTTAGAACATGACCAATTCCAGGTTCGATACTGGAACAGGACGGATCCCACGCCTGATCCATGAAATAGAACTGATCCCTAATGGGAGGGTCAATTCCAGGACCGATCCTGACTGAATCTACCTTTCATTCTATATTTTCGTTTGATCTGTTAATCTTCACGGATTTATGCAGATATCGAGATGTATATGAGTTAGATTGGAAAGTTCTTAAAATGTTGACATAATGATTTGAGCATGTGATAACTCTATTTCCTTAGTGTTCAAGTATATACCTTTGAATTGATACTCAAGGAAAGATTCCAAGATATCGATTTTTCTGTATCATATTTGGTATCAGATTATCTATGTACGTGGTATAATTTAAAATTACTACATAAAATGTTGATTTACAATTTACATCAAAAAGTAGTGAATGGTATGGAACTTTTAGTTTATCCTCAAAAGTCGCAAGATCGATTCACATTTATTTTTAATAAATAAGTAAATAAATAAATAAGAAGACACAAAAGGGAATACTAGAGTAAAAACTGAGTTGGACTAAGAAGACACAAGAGAAAATGTGAGAGTGAGAACTGTGATGGACTTTGGGTAAGGGTGTGTGTGAATTAAACGATGGATCGTTCGTACATAGCTTATGGGTTAGGGGGGGATTTGATTTGGCTAAAAAAGGCCCTCGACCGAACTGGGCCCTGTGTTTCACCTGCCGCACTGCCTTAGGACCAGCTCTGGAGGGCGTAATAGAAATTTCTAAGTTACCTTTTAAAACAAATCCGCTTCATTTTCTCTTTTTTTTTTATGAAGCCTCATATAGGGGCTTATGGTTTCAATAGAGGAGTTTTTCCAGGATTGAAGGTTCACAAATAGTTGGTTAGGGGATGTCCTAAATAATAGCAAAATGTCTAAATTATCCTTCTTGTAAAATTAAAACCTAATAACTAAATCAAAACCATATTTTAATCAAAATTTATTCATCTTCTTCTCTTGAACATCATCAACAACAATCCAACCAACAAATTAAACATCATCAACAACCCAATCAAGAAATCTAAGAAAAAATCGGTGGACAATTTCAAACTCCTAAAAAAAACCACATGATTTATGTTATGATTATTCGACGAATTTCACGTTTTATTTCTTTTTTTTTGTGTTTGAAAATTGTTTGATTTATTGAATTTTTAGTAAAAATTAGGTTTTCAGTGTAATTTACGGTTGGGTTTTTGAACAAAACTCAACAAGTAAAATCAAGTTATGAAGGTGTTACGGTTGGGAGCTCTTAAAAACCCAACCGTAATTATAAAAAAAAAATTGAAGGAGCTTTTTACGGTTGGGTTTTGATATATCGAACCCAACCGTAACTGACTAAAACCCAATTGTAACTATATCGAACCCAACTGTAACTGACCAAAACCCAATCGTAATTGGTTAAAAATTAGGAAAACCCAATTTTTACTAAGTTACAGTTAGAAAATCATCATCAACTAACCGTAAATTAGTCTTACAGTTGGCTACGAAGGGAAAAACCTAATCATAAATAGGTCTGAAAAGCTAAAAAAATCAATCTTTGGTTGGGTAAATCACGATTTCCATCACGAGGTATGTAAAATTTGGTTTCTATATCATATAAAGATTCACTCACCTCAAATTTCTCACTAGAATCCCTCATTTTGGTTGAGTGAATCCAAATCTAGGGTTTTTCAAAAATCTCCAAAAAAGTTCTCTATTTTTTCTTCTTCTTTTTCTTCCACCAAAACAAAACATATAAAAATCTGATTTAATTTCATTAAGCATAATATTATTTTATTAGTCAAATCTTTTAGATAATTAGATTAATCATTAGTAACTAAATATGGATATTTAGCCATTATAAAAATATAATAGATATGGGTTTTTGAATTGGATAATTAATTACTCTATTTTGTCTTCACATGAAAAGCCCCTATGCGAATTTGTAAGCCCATGTACGAAAGTTCTTTTTTATGGTGGAAAAAAACAACAACATTACGATGAAAAAAAAGAAAAACCAAACGGTGCAACGGTGGTGTAATTTACTTTTTCCGATACTATTTACGTGATAGTTGATAAGATGAAAGATAAACTTCTTTTGTGATAGAAAGAAGTAAAAAGATACAAAAGTAAAACCACTTTAACTTATGTAATCTTAACCTTATTTTATACGTGTCTGCTTGGGGAATAGTTATAGTACCTTAGACCAGTTCATATGCACCTCTCAAAACACCAAATTTGGTAAAAAAAAAACACCCATTATGCACCTTTTAAATGATCAAATTGACCTCTCAAACGCTCAACTTTGAGAGGATGCATAACGCGTCAAAGTCTTGGTCGAGCGACAAAGACTTGGTCGCTCGACAAAGAGTAAGTCGCGTCAAAGGAGGATACAGATAGTGGGGATAAGAATTGTTATTGTGATCCATGTTTGCGTCACTTATTTTGTTCTACAAACAAACAATAAAATTGAAATTTCAATTACAAGCTGAATAGTAAAGGGAGACACCGACAAAATTGCAATGTAAAAATCAGAAAAATTCATATAGACATAATTACATCCTAATTTTATCGATCATAAGAAAACAAAATACACTAATTTCAGGGTTGAAGCTTAAACAAAAATGGGTTAGATTTATGGACACCATGTTGTATCCATCTTATTTAAAGATGCAATTGCTTTTGTTTCTGTTGAATGAGCTTCTTATATATAAAAACTGAAAGCAAGAACGTTCACAAAATATAAAGGTTTGTGAATGCATAAAGAAAGATAAAGCAAATGCGTTAAGTTACTTTCACAATATAAGTTGCAGACTAAAACTGGCTTAAATGCAGATTTAAGCGCCAACAACTACATCCTAAATTGTAACAAAGTTTCTTTTATCCAAAAAATTTAAAAAAATTAAAATTCTTATGAAGGGAAGATAAACAATAATGGACAAAAATTCACATGGTTTAAAATTAGATCAATTCATAACAGGAGGAGCAGGGTATCGTTAATTGGATTAATTAAAAAATATGGATATTCAAAATAAGATTTATAAGAAGAAGAGTATTTAGGGCAAAATGAAATAGGGTATTCGATGTAAAAAAATACTATTTGAGTCAAGTAGTCTACATACCTTGCATACATGATTTATAATCAAAACCCAAATCATATTTTAAATCAATTACTATCAGTGAAAATTCCGTCAGTAGGATTATTATATGCAGAACATTTTCAAGAGATTCAGCTGTGGAAGTTTGCAACTTGAGAAAATGTTTGATGCGATTCTGCAAGTAGATGGTATGCATCTAGTCTGCGTTTTCGTTCAGATATGGCTTAGCCTCTATTATGAATGTTTGCAATTTTGTATAATCAGTATATTCTGTCTTATACAAATAGTTCGAATAGATGCACAAAAAATAACGAGGATTTAGTTGAGTATAACTCTGAAATTTCTTTGGACTGTTATGAGTAAATGTTTGCTTTGAGATTTTTTCCCATTAAGATGAGTAATAAATATGGTTCACAAGTTTATGCAGCATAAATTTTGAGTTTCTTATAGAAAAATGAGTATGACATGTAATATACAAGTTTGTGCAACATTGTTTTCCCCATGGGTTGTTATGTGTTGTTGTTTTCTTGGAGGTTTTTTCCCCCTTTAAGATGAGTAACTCGTGCATTGCACAAGTTATGTACCACTAATTTCTACGAGTTTATTAAATCAACATATATAGGACATGCAATACTTTCCGAATAAGAATAACCAATACAGAAAAGTGTATTGCATAAAACCAACACGATGAAAAGAAACACATACTACATAAGAAGAACTGGTGCACCAGAAAGTACACTGCACAAAATTCAAAATTCATACTGCATAAGAATAGTCAGTGCACATAAAGTACCTGCTTATAACAAATACAGAAAAATAAACAATATCACATAAGAATAATTAGTGCACCTAAAAATGTACTGTATATAACTAGTACAAAAAAAAATAGTACAAAAAAAATGAACTCCACAAGAAAAACTGGAAGAAAAACAAACATTGTATAAAAAAAATTGGCACATAAAGAAGTGCGCTCAAATAACTGGTACATAAAAAAAACTTACTATGAATTGATACAATCATGTCTTCGTTTTTATCTTTTACTTCTTAACTTTATCATTTTATTTACAAAAACACCTACAAGAACAACATATAAAAACCTCAAATTTATTTTCTCTCTATAGGATATTCATGAATGTATCGAAAAGATATATCTACCAACAAAATAACAAATATATCTAGAACCACTAAAGATCTTAAAATGAATCGAAAGAAAAAAGAAAAGAGAAAATCCATGATAATAAATGTAAATCAACGATTCACCTAACCTTTTACTCTAATCAATCGATGAATACGGAGATGAAAAAGAACCCAAAATATTCTAACGGGGAAGGAAAAAAAACACTTGCAGCTGAAAATCAATGATACTTTGTATTTCCCTAGATCTTTGAAAAATCTGTTAAGTTTTTTAAAAATATTTCCGAAATAGATAGCATCTTGAAATAATAAATAAAAATAATAAAAATAACTTATGTGTCACTTCATCGGATACATATCAGAAGTATGTTGTAGAGAAGTTTGCAGCTATCTCATCTGGGTTGCATCTTACAACAATTAAAGTTATTGAATCTTACAATGTCATAAAACTAGAAGTTTAATGATCCAAAAATATCTAACCTTTAGCATGACCGACTAAGATACCTAGGATTTGCCGTGATGGGTAGAATTATACATAATTCTTGAGGACAACCTTTGCAGTTAAAGAAGCTTATGATATTCTGTTGTTTGCTCTATGCAAAAATTGAACCTCAAACTTAGTCAACAAGACTCAAGCTTAGTGAGGAACAATAATGTTGCACAATAAACAATAGATTGTGACAAAATGCTTATAGCAATTATATATGCATAATTAAAAAGGAAAATTTTAAGAGTAAAGGAGATGTACTTAGCTTCTCTGAGGTACGCGCCCCTTAGCAATAATCCTGGATGGGACTAGTATATGCCTAAGTTCTTGCCAGGAATGTTGGTTTGCACGTGAGTAGAGAGAGGCATGACCGGTACTGGGGTGAGATGTGTTCGGCCACGGTCTCGTTATCTGATGAAGCTTTCTCCGTCAGCAGGATTATTGTATTTAATTTGTGTAATTTTAATTACATTAAATTTTTACATACATTCAGGGTCACTTACGACTATATTTACAACAAAAGATAACTGTAGGTGACCCTGAGTGGTGTCTACGGTCAGCATTCCAAGCCGTAAGAGTAAAATTCCTAAAAATTTACCAGTCTTACGGCTGGGTCTGGTACAAAACCCAACCGTAGAAGACACTTAATAAATTTACCAGTCTTACAACTTGGGGAATAGTTATGGTACCTTAGGCCAAGTCCTATGCACACCTCTCAAATGAGTTAGTTTGTCCAGCCACGTGGACGGACAAATGTGTATCTCCACTATGGTAAAACTGGTAAATTTTAGTAGAATGATATATTTAATTATATTTTTTGGAACCCTTAGTAATAAATAATCTGTTTATATATGTTTGGTAGTGTTTTTAGATATTATAATATATTTAGTGGGACTTTTGTATAACAAAAGTTTATTAAAATAACTAAAAAGTATGAGAGATAAATATAAAATAATTAGTCAGAGACAAAGTGTTTGTCGCCAACGACAGAGTGTTGATCGCTAGACAAACTCTTGGTCGCTCGACTAAGACTATACCGCGTAGTATGTCTCCTCAAACTTGAACGCTTGAGAGGTCAATTTAATCATTTGCTAGGTCCATGATGGTTGTTTTTTTATCAAATTTGATGTTTTAAGAGGTACATAAAACTTGACATGATTTACAGAGCGACAAGGTTGTGCTTATGAAGGCATATTTGTTTGTCTAGCCAAATTCACCCCTCATCCTCTGGGCCTCCAACCATTTTTGGTGGTCGACTCGAGACTTTAGATGATTAAATGCAGAAAGCCATTGTCCGTTTTGAGATCCAACGGCTATCAGAACTCCATCCAATAAGAACGGATAGTGTTGTAGGCTTGTAGTGATTTCCCGAACGATCCTAGAGAGCATAAACTACTTTAACTTTTTGTACTTGGAATATATTAACCATATGCATAATTGAATTTTACAGTATCTATCTATCTATCAGCTGAAAGCCTGAAACAGAGGAATTTTACGGTGTCTCTCTCGCTATCAAAGAGCCCAAAGTTAGTCATACAAAAAAGAAGGAATTATTATGACTTCATTGAAAGAATTAATTTTTGAAGTCCGCAGAGTAGCAGCAGCAGCAGTAGTTCAATAGTACAAAGATAGCAGTAAAAGTGACTATCAGTGTTGTAGCTTGTAGCAGTCACGAGTGAAACCCATCCAAGAATGTGTCTCATCAACTAATACGGTTAAGTTACACTTAAAAAACATAACACCATTGTCATAAGTTTTTACAGAAAAATTTGCTTAATACAAATTAGTCAGCCACGAATGCATCATGTAAGTAAGATTAGCAAACTTATGATGAAAATTTCATAATATCCATGCCTTCAGATACACAACAAAACCCTAAAAACAAAAACATATGAAAGTGAGTTTTTTCTCGTTGCATTCCATTGATTCTTGTTACACAAATAGAAAAACAAAAAAAAAATCTGGAATCAGTTGGTACAATTGAGACAAACAGACACTTGACTTGCAGGAAAATACCCCACTAGTGGAAAACTAAACTAACTAATAATGGACTGACTAAGATATTGGTCTTAAACTCTTTTAAGTCACAGCCTCCGCGAAGAACTCATCACTTAAGGAATGACTTTTACCACTCGATTTTCATTGTTCTTCTTCAGTGTCAGATACAATAAAACAAAAAACCCTAGCTAAAAGAAGAATAAATATAAGCTGATAAAGTCGGAGTTGTAGTAAGAAAATCTAGCTTTACTTGATCGAATTTTAGATGGATACTCCCGAAAGGGTATGATTTAGAGGGATGCCCAAGGATATTAATGAAAACATTTTTATGGTGATTATTAATTATTTGTTTGTGAAAAAGCTCAAGAGGGATAGATAGGAAAAGAGGGTATGAGTTGAGTGGGAAACACAAAAAGAGAAGAGAAGAAAATGGGTTTACGATGGATTAATGAGCGGAGAAGAAAAGATGGAAGCTGGGTCTTACAAGGTCAAGAAAAGGTCTTACAAGGTCAAGACAGCGATAGAAAGGAAAGATAAGAAGGGTTATGATCCAATACAACAAAAGGTGATAGTTTTAGAAAACAAGAGAAAAAAAAAGATGAGGAAGATTTATCGAAGATTAGCGCAGAAAAGCTCAATTAGGATAACGCCAATATATGCTAAAGCATTAAAACAACATTACTAGTAGTACTCATTGATGAATAGACTTCTCCATTGATGATGAATACTGTTACTGGTGTATAAGCTTTCCCTTTCTTCACAAAATATTTCCAATCTTGATGAACTCTTGAATATGTTGAATCATCCATCCATGACATTGCTCTATATCCAAAAAATGAAACAAATTAAATTCGAATTAACAGTCAAAATGTTTGAACAAACTTGCCCATATATTTTATACATGCATAAGATAAAATTAGCAGAAATTATTATGATCCTATATTGATGATAATGCACAATATACATAGATATACATGATCAAATTAATGCTCATGATTTTTTGCTATAACCTCACCTAATTGAAACAGCTTCGCTTCTTGTTCTCCCTCTCCCACTAGAAAGCAGAAGCTCAGACTTTTGAGAGAGAGAGAGAGATTGAAAAGTGAGCTGTTGGAGATGTAGGTGTTCTTATGAAGAAGTCATAATGGGCTGGCTGGTTAGTAATTAGACTAAAAGCCCAGAAAGAATATTAAACCAGTTCTACGAGGTCATTTCCTGACCGAGACCGATCTGCCCGCACACCACTGACCACAACGCATTAAGCATTAAGAAAAATCAATTACAGTAAGTCAAATTCGATTATTAGATCTAATGATTATATTATACTTTAATTTGGTAATGCTAAGCTACGTGGAGGTTATTCATTAGCACATAAATAGTCCTGCATACTCTGTTACTGACACGTGTACTTACGTGTGATTGTGTATTGCTGTATATTTTAGTAGTTATTAAATGAAGTTATTACATTAAAAATCTGTTTGAAATTTGAGACAGTAATCATTTTAATTTTTTGACAAATCAAAAAGGAATATTTAGCTGGCAGAGAGTCACGTGCAACACGTACTGAATGCACGCGTGTGGTAGTAGTGGTAGTGTAGTGATAGTGGTAGTTTTCCGTGCAACCCCACAAAGATATAAGAGTTTGTTTAATAACCTCTATTAAATTACCACATTAACCTGATAGTATCGGAAAGAACTAGAAATACAGGCGGCAAAGGTTAGTTTTTGATGGGCAACTGAGAAGTGGGAAATGAACATCATGTGAAGCATGTTCAGAACGTATGCTGATACCAGAGAGAAGAGATATCAGGAGGAGGATGATACCAATTTTGAAACTCAACCAACTTTTCAAACTAATATTAGAGCAACCGCCTTTTATTCATGTAAGTAGAAAGGATTGAATCTTTTCTTCTTCTTCACGTCGGCAGGACACTTTGGGAACCAAAGGAGTGTGATCAGTGGAACCTAAGTGCTGTTTTAATTTAAGTGTTGCTATACGTATGATTTGTTTAATAGAGTGGGGTGGCATAGGGAAGGGATGTAAATCGTGGTGGGAAGGGGGTCAGCTCACCTTTGTCACGGTCTTCCAAAAGCAGGTCAAAGACTCAAGGGAGTGAATCTAGCTATTTTCGTTAAAAATTCACGGATTTCGGGCAGCAGATAAGAGTTCAATTCAGTTGACCTTATCTTCCCTAACTGCCCAAACCTATTTTTATTTTATGAGGCCCGGGCCCCTACCGATTTTTAAATTCGCATGTAACACGTCGGTGTTTTATTTTAGGGCAGTTATGTCTTTAAATAAGTGGAAGGACCCATGACCCTACAAAGCCTTTTCACTACCCACTAGGCGTGTCTCCCCAAAATGCCACACTCTGATTGTGCCCTCTCAGTTATGGGCTTTCTTCCCTGAATTTCTTACTGATTGTACCTTCAAAATGGATGGCCCATCCCTAAAGTTTTGATGGTCATTTATCATTTCTAACACGAGCCGTATAGTGTATATGTCTATGTAAGAATATCAAATTTGAACCAAAATAGCCCGAAACAAGTGCCCTCTCTCTAGACGGAAGGATTCAGAAAATCTCATCTTTCATGTAGCATTTCTCATTAAACAAACATGATTTTGGTTTTATTGGAGCCCTGGTTTGCTCAAGTGTTAATCCAATCTTTCTCTTGTCTCCACAAGGAAGGGGCTAATTTTTAAGTTCAGCGCATAGCAACTTGCGTGGTAACCTTAGATACAATATATATGTCCTTGCAAGAGAAACTATACGGGGAGGAAATCATTCTAATTTTCTTTGTCACAGCCATTTCCTATTGTCATCTGGTCATTTTTATTGGTACACAACATAGTGAATTAACGGGGTCTATTGTCTATGCTACATTGCTACCGACCTCCAAAAACAGTTCCTCTTTTTCAGTCCTATATGATTCTAAGCTGCGAAAGCTGAATTGTTGAGTCTAGCCTTTTAGATTATGTTGCCAAATTGCCATAGTTAAGCTTCCTAAACAAGGTCTTAGTGTATGAGTTAATTAGAAAATTAAGAGTGCATGATTAATTTGCAGAACAACACTAAGGATTTCAAATTGCATTTATTATTCATTTAGTATTGATTGTACATGACTCGCTAACAATAATGGTCAGATCCAAAACCTGAAATACTGCAACAAACTTTTGAATTGAATTTTCATCCATTATGTTTCCACAAGCACAACTCTCCGTGGAGAGAGTTAAGAGGACGAAAGAGATAGTAGTACGTAGTAGGTAATGAATGTAATGAAAATAACTAAACACATAAAAAGGAATAAACAGAATATATAAAAACAAATAAACAAAGAAGTACCCCTGAGTCAATATTAAGATTCTCTTTCTTAAGATAGATCTATCATCTATATATGGAGAGACAAAAGAGAGAAGAAGTGGTCCTTCCAAATTTGGGGTACTAGCTATTTGTCTATCTTCATTGCAAGAATATACGACTGAACTGATCACGAGAATGAATAAGCAAAAATGCTTCCTAAACCAAGGTATAACGCACTACGTGTCAATCATTGATAGGTTAACATGGCTTTCGTGAAAGAACTATCCTGTAATTTTCATAAGTATTTAACACAGTTAGATCTAGGATTTAGACCTTATATATATATATGAATAAGAAGGTCGTGCATGTCTATGCATGCATATGATTAATGGTGTATACAAATCAGCGTGGAACTAGGATTTCAAAATAAGTGGAGCAAATAAAAAAATAACAACAAATATATTTAGCTAATTTTTTTTTTCATTCACACGTAATAGATTGTATTACAATACCTGATAGCCTTTTGATACACCTAATAGGATCCACAAAATACCCAAAAAATACCTTATACGTAGTATATTTAACCAAAATATGCGTTGTATGGTTACCAACAACAACAACACTATCTAGGAACCACAATAATGGATACCCAACATTTTTCATACAAAACGAATTATACTAAAAACCCAAAATTTAACATGAACCCTATTACCCTAATCTTAATTTAAATCAAAATTACAAAACCAGATTGAGATAAGAAATTACCTGTAAGTTAATTCATGGGAATTTGTCGAAGTTAATCTCAACAGAACGTTTTTGCTTTTTACAGCAACAGAACGTTTAAAGGAAATAGGAGGTGTATATTAAAAGCAATGGGTTAAGTTGGGCTTTTTAAGGGAACGCAAATAAAGTCTGAAATTTTTTATGGGCTTGGAAAATTAAGCTACTTAGTGGAAGTTTTAGAAATAAGGTGCCGCAGCCCGGAAGTACACACCCTTGCTCTATACTCCCTCCGCCCCTGACACAAATCATGCGCCGTTAATGTTTAACCACGTCTATATATTTCACACAATAGCTATTGCTGTACTTCCAAGAGCATGCAGATTGTCGTGGTAGTTTGGGACGCCACGTTAGAGGGAAACAGAGATGATGAATTTGAATCTGTTTCTTTTGTCCATCCCTAAATCTGTTCTTTCTTAGCCTGCAAAATTTAATGTGAAAGTGAAATATCAATATATGGTTAAACTAGGCAGAGATGGTTAATATACACCAACCTTCCTGGTTATAATTGAATCTAGTCAAATCGTATAAGTACATGAGGAGCTAAGACCAGGTCGATTTGACAAGCATAGCATGAAGTTTCACATTAAATTAAATTCCAACGCGGCAATGCCTCCGGGTTGAATACAAATTATACAATGACCTTTGAACTTTTTCACTTTTGGTTTAAGAACATCTACAGTCATGGCTATAGAAGCCATATAAAATTATAAACAACAACAACTAAACCTTTAATCCCAAATAAAATGGATAAACTAAAACTAAAACCCATGTTGAAACTAACAAAAACTAGAAGCGGATATTTTAAAAAAAAAACTAATAAAAAATAGTAGTGTTGGCTGTTAGGATTTACGGATCGCTAGACCCACTCCGAATCCGATCATATAGTACTGATATTGTTTTTGCTTAACCACCTTAGAGTTAGAGGTGTGTGGTTTTAACTTAAAAAGCCTCGATACAATGTAAGGAGAGAGTCTAGTTTATTAATCTCCATATAGAATTCCGCTTATTCCATGTGGGACTATTAATATTCCTAGCTATCCCATGTATATTTCACCGAGCCACACATCCCAACAATCTCCACCTTGGCGAGACTAAACCACCCTAGCTACCAACACAATCATATTTCACCGTACAATTGTCATATGTATGATGCTATCCGTTGAACATGATTATTGTCACTACGTTCCCTTGAGTCCTACTCCACTTTGATCCATGCTTTGATGCGTATCGTAGGTGCAACAAAATTAATGATCTTATTTTCACTCAATTAACAAGTAATATAATGGAAGTCAAGTTCGTTCCCATAAAGAGTGAGGTGTTTTAGTTGTTTAAAGTGTCACAAAAGGGGGGTTTTATTTTTGGTTTTAAGCAAAGTAAATAAGAAAGCAATTAAAAGATTAAATCATAAGCAATAGAGAGAAATATGATCGAGGAATCCTTCTTCGTTAGTAAATATCCATCAAAGTAGTATACTCATTTATTCGTTATTAATCACCAATTATCACCAACCGTAGAATAACAATAAGCTTTGTTATCCCCCAAATTCCTTATATCACTGGATACAGAAGCACTCGACTATCAGATTCTATCAGTCTGAGCCACCAAGGATAAGCTCTCAAGGTGTAACTTAGTCGAATGCTTTATGTTTTGTAAATTAGGTTGATCCTAGCATCAAACATATAAGCTCGGTCTGCTTACTAGTGTTATCATTACACGTTGTTGCTCCACAAAATACCTCTGCAAGGTCTCACGTTTTCTACTTGAGTAGGAGATGTTCGATTATTACACGTATCTCACAACTATCTATTAGCTTTAGATTAATTAACAAACTAAATTAGTTGTCCACCTAAACAATCTATCAATCAAGCATAAACATTCATATTAGTAAAAACAAACGATAATCATGTGATATATTAGAAAAATAGATTTATATGCTAAATTGAATCATGTATTAGAACTTAGAATCCATCCTCAATCACTTAGAAGTTTATCTACTCATGGATGTAGCGACACCCATGTTATACATATAAGAAAACGGAGAAGAATCGTTACGATAATGGAATCGCTCAGAAACCCTGGTTTTTTCTCCCTGTGAATGACTTTTCTCTCCAAGCCTACAAAAATAATGTTAAAGATGTTTTCTTAATGTCTTTAGAGTCTCCTTACATAGTATCCAAAAATTAGAGTAGAAGTAAAAAATGCGTCAAAACGGACCCTGTAAGTTTGTCAGACATGGTCGATTTCCATAAACCGTGCCGACTCTAGGACCAAAATAAATCCAATTCTCTGTCCCAAAACTTAGTACAGTTGTCATAGTCAAATTCCAATGAACTGTGTCGACTCTGAGACATAAAAAATCCAAGTTTTCATCCCGAAAATGTGTAACTCTCGGCATAATTGGGAACAATGCCGAAATTTGTGTTATAGATGACTTTTTCTTGCTTCGACTGTTTTGTCCATAACTTCTTCGTCTGAACTCGAAATGACCTCATTCTTTTTATGTTTACTTCGTATTCTCGTTCTCTTAAAGAAAGTATTAAGAAATCATCAATCTGAATGAGTTGAATTTGGTCTTTGTCCCTTCTCCATTAGTAAACTTCAATTCCTTGCTCGTTTTAAAATTTTGTAACTCATTTTTGGATGATTCACCTAATATGACACATAAGATAGAAAACAAGAGTAATAAAAAGTAATATGTAATAATTATAGTTAAAACAAGTATGTATTTGACATTAGAAACATGTAAATTCAGCACTTATCATGCTCCACCTGAGTTGATGGGTGACTGCACTAACACCACCTTGAGCCCTTGCTCACTTTGGGACTTACCGGCTCCACCTGCGCCCTAAGCCGGATCACATCCATAACCACTTCTCCGCTCGAATTCCAATAGTATCCCCACATGGCTCTGATACCGCTAGGATCTACAGATCGACAGACCACTCCGGACCCGACCATATAGTACCGATAATGTCCCCACTTCACCACCTTAGGGTTCGAGGTGTGGATTTTGACTCAAAATACATCGGTATTATGTAAGATGAGAGTCTAGCTTATTAATCTCAATATGGAACTCCGATTATTCCATGTGGCACTATTCCTAGCTATCTCATGTATATTTCATCGAGCCACACACACCAAAGTCTTAAGCTCTAACTCCTTGATCCTGGGTTGCTAATCAGAGTCCTAGCCTCTAATGTTGACCCTAACACTCGGCACCATACAATATATATCGTATGTCTAATCTTCGTTCAATATAGATTGCCTTTGAGCTTTTGCAAGACTTTTTTTTCAGATAAGATGTTGGTCGCCTATCACCATTTCATCCAACAATTGGTCATTCGATCTGAATCAGAACAAGAGAAATAACTTTAGAAATAGTGTTAGATACAACTCTCTTTATCGGATCTCTGCACATAAGACTCTGATATATCTCTTTCAGTTTACCTCCCTAAGACCAGCCCCGATCTCTCTCATGTGACTGAAGCAGTCTTTGAACGACCATCATCTTAGTTTACGCAAGGACTGTTGATGCGTTTCGTAAGTGCAACAAATTAATTATCTTATTTTTTACTCAATTAATAAATAATATAATGGAAGTAAGGTTCGATCCCACGAAGAGCAAGGAGTTTTAGTTATTGAAAAATGTCACCACTACACCAAATTCAACGTTTAGCAACAGACCATTTTCGTTGTTGAACGGGCTTTCAACGACAGTGGGCCGTTGTAAACTACTCTGCTGCATTTTTTCGCAACATTTATAGTGTCATTGTTGAATTCAGTCAGCAACGGTTGGTCGCAACAGAAACAAGTCGTTGCTAAATTAAAACTTAGCAACCGCAGCCAGTTGTTGCTAAATTTTCTTATTTTGTTACTAATTTTAGAGTTATTCCGGGATATTCCTATTCGAATTAGCAATAGTTGTTCTAGTTCAGATTTAGCAACATGTGTCAGTCGTTGCTAAATTTTTGCAACAAGAAAAAAAATATAGTCAAGTCCTAGTTGACCGAGACTTGACTATGTACTAATTGTGTTGTTTTATGTGTATGTAGGTGTTTTTGGGAAATAAACATTTTTGGAAAAATTGGCTCGAAAAAGTGTTAAAGGCACTTGGAAAATTTTACTAAAAGCACCCAGAAAGTTACTAAGGGTACCCAAAAAATTACTAAGGGCACCCTAGTGGTTAAAGGCACCCCTACTCTGGAGAGGGGAACTCCATCTTCTTCACGGGAGAAGATGAATTTTGGTGGAAAATAATCTTTTGAATCTGTGAATTTTTCTGGCTCGATTTGGGTAAGATTCAATCACAAATTTTGAATGGGCTAGACTCATTATGGCTAAATAGAGTTTGGATGGGTGTTCGATTCAACAAACCTGGACCAAATCATCGAGTTGGAGCAAAATAGGGAGGAGTTATTCTCAAAAAAAAAATCTTAGTTATTTTTGGAATATGCGTGTGGCTAGAGGGAGTTGGACGTGATCTAGAATGTGTTGGTGTCGTGTTTGGAGTGTGCTAGCTACCAGAGACGCGTGAAGGAGATAAAAAAGGGAATAATCCCGTGAAGATTACTCCTGAGTAAAAGTTTTAATGGAAGAAGATTCAACGACATATGGGTCTTGTGGTGTAAAAAAGGGTATTGAAGATGTTTAAAAGGACACAGAGAGTTTGCGGGAGATTTAGAGAGAAAACAAGGAGGAAAAAAATAAAATCGAGTTGCAGGGAAAGATCACGCTGCTGCTGAAGAAGAAGCAGAAGCAACAACTGAAGACCGCCACTCTTTAACTATCACATTTTCTCGTTTCTGTGACAGTTGTGTTTTATCATTTCTCTGTAACAATAGCTCTGCAACGCTTATAAACGTTGTAAATTCTCTGTGTTAGTATTTTTCTCCTTTGTAAACAACATTTAAGCTATGAATAATCATTTTGAGAGTGTTTCCAATATGAAGAGATAAACCCATTGCTGAGGTGACACATGAAGCTATTTTCCGAATGAAAAAGTGGTATTTCTTATTTATTTAATTTGCGCAATTCTTTATTATGATTATTTGCATTGAATGAAAATTGATTGAATGATTTTTGTTAACTAGTTGTGTTTTCTCTTGATGATGCATTCTAATCCTAGGACTTTTGATGCTTCATACTTGCGATTTACAATTGATATTTTAAAAATCTAATATTGGCAATATCTTATAATCAAACTGATTATCTGAATTGCTAACTATGATTATTGAATTAAATCACTTTGGAAATTGGAAAATAGTGGAATCTTAGCCTCATTATTCTCTTAATCTTGATATCAACTTTGTTTGAGTTTTGCTATTTTTAATCTTAGAAATTTAGTCTTGAATCAAATATTCACAAGTCTTGAATGAACCTTTTTACCGCTTGTCTACAACCACATCAGTTTTTGGCGCCACCGACACGAACTTGTTTTTAGATTTGTTTTTAGGTTTAGTTTTAGTTTTTAGTAGTTTTTACTTTTTTATTCTTTTGTTCTATTTTACGTTTTCTTGGGTATTTGTTTTTTTGTTGCAGGTATTGGATCAAAAAGAAATTGGAGCCAAATAAAGGTTTGTATTAAAGCTAAAGACAAAGCGAAAAGAACGGGGAAAAATACAAAGAAAATTATTTTTATTTTTGTTAGTTTTTCTTTTCCTTATTTTTTATTTTGGGACTTTTATTTCTTGTTGTTTGCTTGTTTATTTGTTTAAAAAAAACATGTTTGGACATACCATTTTGCACCTTCGTCAGATCACTGGTTTTTAGGAAAACTCGTGGATACGTAAGCTAAACCCGTGCCTTGGGCCTTATGGGAGTTATCAGTTGAAAGTCCACAGGCCTTAACCTAGTACCTTTTACTAGTCTTTGACTGTAGGTATATTCCATTAAGGTAAACCAAGCTTACCTAAATAGTGAACCCTGCATTTTGCATGTGCACAATTCTTGTTAAATACTAGTATTCTAGCTTGTGTATGCCTCGTTGGATTCGTGTATGAGATAGACTTGAAGAAAACGACCTATTTTGTTTAAGTCCAAACCATTACACGGATTTAGGTGGTACATCCGTTTTTGCTGGAATAGGTGGTAATAATGATAATGAGGTTCGGGTGAACAAGACCCTTAGAGATCGTATGAACCCATATAGAGTAGTACGTGACCCAGAGGTAGTTTTACCAGCCACTACTGTCAAATTTGATATTAAACCTGGGACAATTGGCATACTTCGAACATTTAGGGGAATAGAGAATGAGAACCCGTATACCCACATAAGAGACTTTAAAATGATCTGTGATACAATGAGTTATTTGAATGTATCCAAAGATGTGCTTAGGTTGCGTTTGTTTCCCTTCTCTCTTGATGAAAAATCCAAAGAGTGGTATCATTTCATCCCCTCAGAAACAATGGCCACCTAGGACGGTCTTGTAGAGGTTTTTGTTAAGAAGTTCTACCCACACCATAAGATTGTTGTTATTCGTCAGTGATAGACACATTTTTGTGTTTAAATTGTTCTCAATTATCTATTTTGTTAGTGCTCAATTTGGTATGTGTTATTTTATGTGTTTGTAGGTATTTTTGAAAAATAAATATTTGTGGAAAAATTGGCTTAAAAAGTTGATAAAGGCACCCTATGCTAGTTGATAAAGGCACCCGTAGATTGGATAGGGGCACCCCTTCCTCTTTGGTTCAAAATAGAGAAAAAGGCGGGAATTCTACTTTACGTGAAGAAAGTTTTTTCTGAATTGTTTCGAAGCTAAGATTTATGGGTTTTAAAGTGTGTTTCAATATCATAATGAGGAAAAAAAAGATTTAAATGTGTCTAAACACGTCAACCAGAGTGTTTCAAGCCATGAAAAATGGTTCAGAGTCATTGTTACTGCCGGAAATGGGTTTATTCTCGGATTTGAGATAAACTTGAATTTCGATCTGTTTTGGAGATAATATTGATTCCTTATCGATTAAGGATTAATTCTTAGAGTTTCCTAAACCTATAAAAGGAAACAGATCGAAGAAAATTGAGGGTGGGGAACTCGGGGAAAAATTCAGAGAAAAAAAAACATTTGTTGCTCGAGGAAGAAGAAAAAGAACAGACCAGAGAGAAGGGAAGTCGTAGATACCGTTGCTATGCCTCATTGATTACTGCACTCGAGATCAGTCGTTGATGACTGTTCTCATTACTAATCTCTTTTAGCAACTGCACCTAATTCATAGTTGTTGCAATACTCTGTTGCAACAGATATAAGCGTATCAAATTCCATGTTTCAATTATTTTTTATTCTTTTCTTCTTCTTAAGAACTTTTGAGCTATGTATCAGTCTTTTGAGAGTGCTTTGAGCATGATGAGCTAAACCCAACACTGGGACAATGGAGGAAGCCATATTTCATGAATGAATGGTAATTATTTTTGATTCTTTATGACTTTTTCATTGGATTTAAATTGATTTATGATTTTTACTAATTAGTTGTGATTTTTTATGAAGGTGTATGCTGGGACTTAAAAGCTTTTGATGCATCATACTTACCATTTACGATTAATGTTTTAGAAATCTACCTTTGGCAAAGAAACAGAGTCAATAAAAGAGTTATAATTGTTAAGAATCATTGTATGCATCACTCAGAAGTGATTTTGGTGGAATCCTGAGTCCCAGTTCTTCTCAATATTGTTAAAATCTTTTAATTATTTTCTAGTTTAAATGAAAATTAAGTCCAAAATGAATCTTCACAAGTGGAGAGAAACTGTTCAATCATGTGAACTTTGTTACAACCCTTAGGAGTGGTTGAGTGGTGATAGACACATTTATGTGTCTAATTTGCTCTCAACTTTTATAGCGTTGGAACTCATTTTGTACTAATATTGTGTTTTTATGTATTTATAGGTATTTTTGGAAAATAAACATTGTTGGAAAAATTGGCTCAAGAAAAGTGTTAAAGGCACCCATGAAGAATTAGTAAAGGCACCCGTACATTGGATGAGGGCACCCACTTCATTTAATTCAAATTTTGAAATATGAGGGAAACCATATCTTCTCTTCCGTGAATCTGATTTTGGTTTTATGAAGATATCTTACGTGATTTTGGGGTTTTAAAACAGAGAATATACTAACCTTATCAAGAGTGAATCGCACAAAAAATCAAAAGATACAAGAAATCAAGGTAGAGTATCAAATCAAATCACGGGAGTTTATGTGAAAAATACCCAAGTATCTTCGCTGTTAATGATTATTCTTTGAAGATTTGGTGGCCTTTGTTATATAAATAGATGGAGTCGAGTCATAAGAGAGAGCATTGGATAGAGTATTGGAGAGCTCAGAAGGTAGCCAGAGATCGAAAGAAAAAATCCAGGAAAAATATTTTTTCTGCTGGTGAAAGAGAAGAAGAAGAACATAAGGCGTCAGAGAAGTGTCGTTGATAATGTTGCTGAAGCAGTCCTATTTCAACAGCACCAGAAGTCCGTTCTTTTCTCCTGTTTTCTTTTCTTTCTTTTGTAACGCAGAGAACACTTCTCTGTAACGCTTATAAGCGTATCAAATCTCCTGTGTTACTATTATTTCACCATTGTAAGCACCTTTTGAGCTATGAATATATTTTTGAGGGTTTTTCCAATACAATGAGGAGATAAACCCCATCTCTGAGGCGACGGAGAAAGCTAATTTTCCAAAGATTATGTGGTAATATTTATGTAATTAATTTATACAATTCATTTATGATTAATTGCCTTAGTTAAAAATTGATTTAATGATTATTGTTAAGCAATTGTGATTTCGTTAGATGGTACATGTTTTTGCCTAGGTTTTAGATGTTCCATGCTTTTGTTATACAACTGTTATTTTGAAAATCTACTTGTTGCTATATTTTAGAATCAAATTAAAAGTTAGAATTGCATAATTATAATTATTGAATATAATCACTATAGAAATTGGAAAATAGTGGAATCCTAGTCTCAGTTTACTCTCAATCTTGTTATAAATTTTATTTGAGTTTTCCTATTTTTAGTCTTACAAATTAGATTTAAAAAAAAATCTTCACAAGTCTTGAACGAACCATTATTTACCACTATTACAAAACCATCAAGTGGTAGACAATAAAGTAACCATGTCTGATAGTGAACATATTGTAGTTCACCCTTCTGAGCCAGTAACTGAAGAGACTGATAGAGTGTCTAAAGAGTCCAATGCGGTTCCCGCTAAGACCGATTGTGTACCCAGAGCCCCATTCCCACAACTTCTAGTTCAAAAAAAAAAAATCAAATTTTAATGATATATTGGAGATTTTTAAGAAAGTCAACATCAATTTTCCTTTATTAGATGCAATTAGGCAGATTCCTACTTATGTCAAGTTCCTTAAGGATCTTCGTAAGTGAAAGGCAAAGCTTAGTGTACAGAAGAAAGCCTTTTTGGCTAGTCATGTAAGTTCAATTATCCAGAACAACACAACTCCTAAATACAAAGACCCAGGTTCCCCTACCATTTCTTGCACAATAGGTAACTACCGTGTAGAGAAAGCGTTACTTGACTTAGAAGCCAGTGTGAACTTACTTTCGTACCATGTGTACCTCCATCTAGGACTTGGTGACTTGAACCTACCAATATAACACTTCAGTTAGTTGATAGGTCTGTGAAAATTCCTCGTGGTATTGTCGAGGATGTTCTTATTGAGGTCGATAGATTTATTTATCCTGTGGATTATTTTATCCTAGATACCCAACCTGTCCTTGACCTAGAAAATCAGATATATGTGATATTAGGTGGCCCATTTTTATCTACATCTAATGCGATCATTAACTGTCAGAAAGGTATTATTGATTTTTCTTTTGGTAATATGACTATTGAGCTGAATATTTTCAATATTAGTAAGCAACCCTCTGAGCTAGATGACACGTGCATTGAAGAGGTGAACATGATAGGAAAATTAGTTCAGGAGTCATTACCAAACATCTTATCCGAGATCCATTAGAGGCTTGTCTATCCCATTTTGGATTAGATTTTAATGATGATGGAACCATTGTTCAAGTGAATGCTCTGTAAGATTTTACCCCTGTGTTAGATACTAATAGATGGAAAGTTAAGTTCAAACCACTACCAGTTTCTAGTTCTACCTTAATTTCTTATTTAGAAGAGCCTCCTAAGATGAACCTCAAACCATTGCCAAATACTCTGAAATATATTTTTTTAGGCCCATCTGAGACTTTTCCTGTAACTGTAGCATCCGACTCGGATAGTGATCAGGAAAGTATGCTACTGACAGTACTTCAATACAATAAGAAAGCTTTACGGTGGACCTTATCATACATTAATGGTATAAGTCCTATTGTTTGTATGCATCAGATTCATTTAGAGGATGACACCAAACCTTCTAGGGATATGCAACGTCGACTGAAACCTCACATGAAAGAAGTAGTTCGAACTGAGGTGCTTATATTGTTAGATGCGGGTATTATCTACCCCATTTCAGACAATAGGTGGGTCAGCCCTGTTCAGGTTGTTCCCAAGAAATCAGGTATCACTGTAGTCCGGAATGATAACGATGAGTTAAACCCAACCCGAGTGACCATGGGTTGGCGTGTTTGTATTGACTATAGAAAATTGAAAAAGGTCACGAGGAAGGACCACTTTCCCCTTCCCTTTATCGACCAAATGCTAGAGCGACTATCTGGAAATAGTCATTATTGCTTGTTAGATGGCTACTCTGGTTATAATATGATTGTTATTTCCCCAGAAGACCAAGAGAAAACCACTTTTACTTGTATCTTTGGTACCTTTGCCTATAGACGCATGCCTTTCGGGTTGTGTAATGCACCCACTACTTTTCGGCGTTGATGATCATATTTTCTTACATGGTAGAACGGTTTTTAGAGGCTTTATGGATGATTTTTCAGCATTTGTTTTATCTTTTGATGAGTTCTAGCATCATTTGATATTAGTGTTGACTAGGTGTAAGGAAAATAATTTAGTGCTTAATTGGGAGAAATGTCATTTAATGGCTCGATCAGGAACTGTTTTAGGGCATATCGTATCTTCTAAGGGTATAGAAGTAGACAAAGCCAAAGTTGACCTTATTAAAAATTTACATGTTCTCAAAACAGTAAGAGATATTAAGTCATTCTAAGGGAATGCATGTTTTTATTGTCTATTCATTAAGGATTTTAGCTTAATTTCTTGACCTCTGTGCAATTTGCTTGCAAAAGATGTTAAGTTTGTATTTGACGATGCTTGTTTAAAGGCTTTCCAGAAGCTTAAGAATTTGCTCACTACCGCCTCCATAGTCCAGGCACCTAACTGGAACCTACTCTTTGAGATCATGTGTCATGTTTCAGATTATGCCATTGGTGTTGTTTTAGGTCAGCGGGAAAACAAATTATTGCATGTGATTTACTATGCTAGCAAAACCCTAAATGATGCCCAACTGAATTATACTACCACAAAAAAGGAATTGTTAGCCATTGTTTTTTCCCTGGATAAGTTTAACTCCTATGTTTTAGGTTCTAAGGTTATAGTCTTTACTGATCATGCTACTTTGAAGTACATTCTGTCTAAGAAGGATATTAAACTTAGATTGATTAGATGGATCCTTTTGTTACAAGGATTTTCTCTAGAAATTAGAGACAAAAAGGGTGCAGAAAACGTAGTGGCAGAACACTTTTTTAGGCTTGTTGTTGATTCCCCTGATGATTCCCCTCATGTGAGAGATAGTTTTTCTGATGACAACTTTTCTTTGTTTCCAAATTACCTTGGTTTGTGAATATAGTGAATTATCTTACTACTGGTTGAATGCCTCAACATTGGGGTAAATGGATCGTTCTAGGTTTTTAGCCGAGGTAAAACATTTCTTTTGGGACGATCCTTATCTGTGTAAGGAGATGTATACCTGAGAGTGACCAGTCTAGTATTATTTCTTTTTATCATGGTCAGGCTTGTAGGGGGTCACTTTAGTGCTAAGAAGACTACTGCTAAGATATTACAGTGTGGATTCTGCTTGCCTTTGTTGTTTAAAGACACCCACAGTTACTATGTTGCTTGTGGGCGTTGTCAGAAGTTAGAAACCATTTCCTGTAGAAATGTGATGCCTTTGAACCCTATTTTAGTTATTGAGGTATTTGGTGTGTGGGGCATTGATTTTATGGGTCTTGTTCCTAATTCTTTTGATTATTTTTACATCCTTGTCGTTGTAGACTATGTGTCTAAATGGGTTGAGGCGGTTTCATGTAAAACAAACGACCATAAGGTTGTGGACCAGTTTTTGAATGTGTTTTAGGGTAAAAACAAATGTACTGCAAAGTGGTACTTTCAAGTAGGTTCGAGAGATCAAGCTCGAACAGGACGAGCCTGAACCAAGAGATGCACGTTCATGTTCTGCTTCGATTACAAAGATGGAAAGGATTTGGATTGGTCTTAGGGGAGGGAAGAAAAGAAGGTTGAGAAATATCAGTAGTGTGTGAAGCACAATGGATTCTCCGTAGAGGAATCGCTAATTCTATAGGTTTTGTTTTCTTCAGACTGAATATTTTTTTGTATGTTTCTGGCTTGTTCCGAATAGATGAGTATCATCTATTTATAGTTTGAAGAGGACACACTGATATTCTCGTAAGTCTTGGAAGTTAGGTAGAGATGGATAAAATGATGATCATAGAGATTGTAGTGGGGTGGTTCCCGTAAAATAGGGAAGACCTGTCTGACCACTACTCCTCATCCTCTCAACTGCTCTGTAACCGCACACTTCTTGTTACCTTATTGTTCGTGGGGTTTGTGTCACCACCCACGATGTCGTAGACCGCTAGACCAATACCCCAATGAGAATCCCCCCATGTTGTATTTGATATCTCGTGGTTTTGATTAAGTCAAGTCAAGTCAAATGACTTGCTAAGTCAGTGAGGTAAGTTGTACAACTCACTTGATTGATAACCATACTGATTAGTATTGAGTCTGGGGATTTAGTGATCATGTACTTGTTTGAAAGTAACATGGCATATTTATTAGTTTATAAATGATTTATCATAAGTCTGAGAGACCTTTGAGGAAAAATGTTGTAGAGGGTTCCGCAAGCAAGGAAACCTCCAAGGCCATTAGTGCAATGGCGTTAGCTAAGGCCATTAGAGCAAGGGCTCTAGATTTTGTTGCTAAAAATTAGGGTTAGCACTTTGGTTCTAAGGTTGAGGTGCTAAGTTGACCATACGTGGGATAAGGCCTTATTAGGCTAAAATGTACTAGCTAAGACAATTTTTGGTTAGTTAGCACCTCTCGCGTGCTAGGGTTTAGCGCTAGGAAGGTTAGCGCTTTTAGCGCTATTATGGATAACTAGTGTCAATGCGATGCTAAGCCGAATTGCTAGTGCTATCTTGGCGTTAATATAAGGAAAGGTTGGGGTTAGCCTAAATGAGAGATTCAATGCATCTTTTACGATATTGTTTCTGATTGTGGCGCATCAGAGAGAGTGGCGCATAATTTGTGGCTTATTTTTAAGCAAAGCGCTAGAGTAGCATATTTAAGCTCATTAGAGCAATTTGAAGTGTATTCGTTGCGAATGAGGCGTTAAGTTATTATGTATTTCAGGGTTTAAGCATTAGCTATTCCTGAGTTTAATAGATGTTGCTAGAACATCAATGCCCGTTCGGTGCAAGTTCAAGGAATTCAGCCGTGGAATTTATGTGACTTGAGACTAGTTCGATATAGCATGGATATTATGAGTATTGAGAAGGCTGCAAGGCCAGTTTAGAAAATTTAGATGGAATTTGTTTCTCAATTTACTTGCGGAATATACATGGAAACACAATATTCTATATTAAGCAAGTGTGCATGAATATGCACATAAAAATTCTTGTTGCTTAGTAGAGGGCAATCTTACAATTCTATCCCTTGTCAAAAACTCACCATCTATATTAAGTCTCATGCTTAGTGAAGAACAGTAGTGTTGTACAGTAAGCATTAGATGGTGACAATATGCTTTCAATAATTATATATGCATAATATAAATTTTAAGAGTAGAGGAAAATGTACTTAGCTTTTGGGATATTAAGATGTGCACCCGTTAGCGTGAAATATGGTTGTCGATAGTAAGTGCCCTTGTCCCTGCTTGGCATATTGGCTTCCACGGGTGGGAAAGACCAAAATTTGACGCAGCCAAGAAGAAGGCCATCTTGCGCCTCCTTTTTCCCTCTTCTTTTTTGTTTCCTAATTGAACAAGGACTCTTCAAATAGGTATCTATAAATAGGATTCCTCCCTCTTTTCCTTTATATCACCGTGACTTCTTCTTCTTCTTTTCTTCTGTGCTATTTTTTTTTAGCGTGACAGGGGCTGATTATTCCTCCAAGCTCACGGCATTAACCAGTTGGAATATTTTTTTTCAAGCAAGTGTTATGGCCGACCAAACCAAGAAGGTAAGCATCTTTTGTTTTTAACGCTATTATGGCATTTTCTTTGCAAACCCTAGTTTTAGTTTTTTTAAAAACTGTGTGCTAGGTTCGACCTTCTTTTAATATGGGGAGCATTTGAATGTATTTCAGGTGACCAATGAATGCAAAAACAATGTTGACACATTTTGTGGTCAAAATAAAGAATAAATTTATGATGTTATATTTCTTGAGAGCGTACCTCATTTTCATGATAAGTCTCAGGAGTATATTTCTGAAGAGATCGCCATACCTCCTGGTTTTATTGGTAACTTTATCCCCAAACCTGAGAAGTGTGCTATCCCTCAGAGCGTTGTTCTTGATACCGTCCCAAGACTTTGCTTTCAGAGGGGAGATTATTTACCCTCTTCTGTCGAGTTCAAGACGCATCAATCCCCTATGAAAAAGTGGATGAGCTAGTGCAAAGTGATATTGAGTGACCCTTCAGTAGTTAAGGTTTTGAAAGAAGCTGGAGTATTTCATGTTGTAAGATTATCTGATCATCTACAGGTCTTCAAGGATGTTGAGGATCTCTTGACTTTCGCTTCATGTTGGTGTGAACCAAATCATACTGCTATATGTGCCTGGGGCGAACTGACAATTACTCTAGAGGACGTAGTTAGTTTGTTGCAGCTTCCGGTTTCTGGAAATCTTCATGTTGAAAATTCCGCTAAAGAGAAGCAAATGATCACAGCTCTTGAGAGGAAGGTAGAAGAAATCCAGCGTGTAAAGGTCGAAATGGTGCATATTATGTGAAGTGGATTTATCATTGGTGGAATGGTGAGAACGATGCTAATGATCCCTCTCTTGGCGACCCTTTGACCATTGCGGCGTTTCTGACACTCTGGCTATCTAGGACGTATTTGAAGACTTTTCCATTGGCAATTTGAAGCTTCAAGTTGTTCCTATAGCAGTAGCACTAGCTGGTGGTGACCGTCTCCCTCTTGGTAAATTATTCTTTTGGTTTTTGTATTCTCATTTAGAATCACTAGCTCATGACATGAAGACTTCTAATGGATTTATGAAGATTGATTCTTGTGTTCCTATTATGTTTCTCCAAGCATGGTTATGGGATCACTTCCAAAAATATGCGCCTTTACTGAAGCCTTTGAACCTGAAGGGAGGTATTGATATGCAAGAATCCGTCGTTGGTATAGAAAGAATGCTTCATCCTTCGATTTGATTGACTTAATAGATATTCAGGGTGAGGTGAAATTCAGGCCTTGGGATCCTGAGCATGGACATATACTTTCACCTACTAATTTTGTTGAAGATGTCGAGGGAGTTCTTTAGTGGGGTCCAAAAAATAAAGCTAATCCCTTTTCTTCTGGACAGAATACGTTCATGAACAACTCCACTCAGGGTCATGTCCTTGCTCTTCGCTCGGAAAGTTATTCGGTATAAGCATATAACATCGATCGTATGACTCGCCAGATGAGTTTCGACCAAGACGTATCTCATGATCATAGTGTAGCTCTATCGATTATAGAATTAAAGAAGAATTTGGATGTTTGTCTTACTAAGGGGATAAGCATTCCTTTCTTCGTTCGGGGTAGAAAGCCTCGTAAATCTCTATGTACATACGCTTCTGGAACACCGAGAGGAGACGCTTCAAGGAATTCTTTTCTAGATCTCCAATAATGATTGGCGCTTCTTCTAAGCAGGACAAGGCTCGATGTCCCAATTTGCAACGATCATGTAAGGCCAAGCGAAAGCTGATTATTGATGCGTCTCAGGAGGTAAAGGTCTTTTCTTTGACTTCTTAATTCTGAAAACATGATTGATTTTTTGTGATTCTTATCGTTTTCCTTTTCTAGCTAGGCTCGTGTTGTTCATCCTCGGATGGACGTTGCTTCTGTTGTTGTGAGTAGTCCTCAGTCTGGAAGGCAAGGACCAAGGATGATTCTCCCTGGAAGTAAGATCGTCCTTCGCAAGAATGTAAGTATTCTACCTGGTGTTCTTAATTTGTTGTGCATTCATAATTCATAATACATATATTTTCTTTTTTTGGTGTAGCGTGTGAGTACGAGTGTTTTCCTTGACTCTAGTGACGCTCCTGTGACTTCGGGGAATACCATAAGCATGGAAGGAGAACATGAGTCATGGAAGGAGGTGCTTTAAGAAACATCTCGTACAGAAGAAATTCATGAAGAACCTGAATCCAATACCATCGATGATGAAGCAAGTATAGAAAGTGAAATGGTGTTGAACTCTTCCACCAACTTGGATCCTCCTAAAGTAAGTTATTCCCTCCTTGTAATAGTAATAAACCATGTAGACCTCTTGAATTTCTCACATAAATATAATTGTGCTTGAAATTTTGCAAAGTATTTGCAAATTTTCGTCGTCAGAAAAATTTCAGAAGTATGGTGTATGGGAAAAACACCATAAAATATTTATACGACCTCCGTTTTGGATGATTCACCAATGTATCTTCAAAAGAAAACAATTTCCTACAAATTTAACATAAGAAATCCAGGTTTTGAGCTTGTTTAGGATGTATAAACGACCGAACAGTAGAACTCGTAAAGTATCCAGGAAAATCCTGACAGTTTTCAGATTTGACTCCGCTTGCTGTTTTTTCTATAGCTCTTAGCTCGCTTATCCGATTGATGTGCCCTTTTGACACGTTGTAGTAGATTCAAATAAGAATCTTTTGATATAAGAACCATGCCCAGATTATCAACAATTGTTGTCAGCTTCCAAGTTTCCGAAGGGAAGTGAAAATTGTTTCTGAGGCGTTTTTTGTAAACGTCTTGTGATTGTTCCAACTCATATAATCTATTGAGTAATGCCTTGTAATGATTATATATGATGTTTATGAGTATGTATGATGAATTTCATGGTTCATGCTTAAGAATTTTTTGTTTAAGGCATTCTGACTCAATTTGTCCATATTCTCTCTACTTTTAGGGAGGGACGATCGAAATCAGAGAGTTGCTCTTGTTAATGAAGGAACAAGAATTACCGTTGATCCCGATGTAAATGATGTGCTCTCCCCTACTGAAAATCACGATAAGACTTCTTCTTGCATGCTTGTTGGGGGGAACACCTCTGCTGAGTATCCTAACGCGGATATTGATGTTGACTTTGGTTCCGGTAGAATTCTTCCTAGGTACGAACGTGTTGAAGGATTTGTTGTCTTGTCCACCTATGCCGCATTATATACCAAGATATGGAAGAAGTTCAGTCACTTCTCTGCAGGTATCTCCAAGAATTGTAGAGCTTTAGAACTAGTCGTGTCCAATCTGATACCCATCATAAAGGAGATGTTTTTACTCTCTCGACACGAAGTTTCTGATGCGATCTTCGAGGAGTGGGAGGGGGGTGTAAGTAATGCCGAGAGCTCTGGTCTGAATTTCATGTGGGTCTGTGATCGTCTAAGAGTCATGCGAGAGCATTTTTCTGAAGTAGGAGGACTTGCTAATCTAGAGGTGGTGACCCAAGCTAGAGAAGAGTTCGAAAGGCTTTCTTAGGAATTGACTCTTGCGATGGAGACTCTTGGAAGAATGAAGAAGGAGTATTCTGTAGGGACTGAGCTAGCTTTCAAGGATTTTTTTTCTAGTTTTATAATTTTATGAACTATTTTTATAATTTTATTTTTGGATTTTGAGTAGGTAGGTTCTTGATAAGTTATTTGTGAAGAGAGACAGACTCTTTTATTTTATTTTATTTGAAATAAATAGAGATATTTGAATTGATTAACAAACTTGAGAACCTAACTATGAGTTTATAAATATTACACTCATTTTAGAGGAAAAATAAATATTGTACGAAACAGGGAAATATTTGGGTTAAAAATGGTGAAACACTCAGGCCTTGCAAGTCTTGAGCCACTTTCCATGAATCACTACTCCATCTAACTTGTCACGGTTTGTAATCTTGCAGTGACCACCCAGTAGAGTTTTAGTAATCGTGTAAGGTTCTTCCTCAATACTCATAGGAACTGATATGAGAAGTTGTGCCTTCTTGGTGACTTTCAGAACCATGTCTCCAATTCGGAAAGGCCCAGGTTTCATCGTCTCGTCTGGAAAGTCTCCTCCTTGGGTGCCTAGTTGTTGTTGGCATTCCTTCTTATCGCCAGAAGTAATTTGACTCATAAGTGAGTCATCCGTGCCCGATCATCCTTGACCGTTATACTTTGCCCGTAGCTTGTCCTGAAGCCTTTGCCCGCTCCAACTCATGCCCGCACCAACTTTTGCCCGCACCAAAATTATATAGAGGTCATTTTGAAGATAAGATCAATAGGGACGCGTGGCGGATCCCGTTGACACATGGCGAAATATGGTGAATCTTCTTCAACACATGGCGAGCTTAGAAGAATCTCCATCGACATGTGGCAGATTTTGATGACATGTGGCGAAGGACATTTTAGTAATTATCATCATTTATGTACCCTATAAATACAAAATTAATGTGTGAGGAGAGGGGGACTTTTGGACCGATGGATGGTTTCTTCTTCTTCATTTTCAACTGTAACCCAGAGATTAATAAAAACCCCAACTTTTATACCCGTGGATGTAGGCTATTCACATCCGAACCACGTTAAATCTCTTGTGTTAATGTCAATTTTGTCTATCTTAGACTATGATCTTTGGTTGTTTTTGCTGACAGGAATTTTGGCATAAACAATTTGGCGCTAGAAACAGGGATGTGTTAAAAGATTTATCCTACCTGATGCATAGATTAATGGTGTTCAAAGAGAGAAACCAGTTTTGAAACAAGTAGAAATACAGTTGAACAATGGAAACAGGAGATGAATAATAGAAACAGAGATGAAAATTGTGCTACCAAAGCAAAATCAGAGGAAGCCATCCATCAGAAATGCGGATTATCCGAACAGAGTTTTTGAAACAGAGTTTTTGGGAAAATTGAAATCTTCTTTAACTTCTTTGTCATGTTCTTAATACACATATTTGAAATTTTGAAAACAACCTTTTTGGGAAAACCCACAGGAAATTTTTCCTTCACAACAAATCTAATTTTGTTTTGAAATTTTGTCTCAAAATAATTTTTTATTTACAGATTTATCATAGTCAAACTTTGCTTTACAAACCTAGTATGATTCAAAATAAACTTTAATTGCAGATTTACAAAAACCAAATTTATCCCATCAAGTGAATTTTGAAAGTTTTGAATATAAAAAATTTTGGTCCAAAGAAAGTATGGAGAAATGATGCTACTATTACAATTTTTCGGTGATGAGGATGATTTTATTGAATGGGTTTGTCTTAAATTTGTGTATGAATGCAGGGAAGGAGTTTTTGCTTGAGTAAAATCACAACCAAATTTATGCTGGAATTATTCCAAAAATTGCACGAAAAGTGCTTGAAGAAATGTGTGAACGAGAAATTCATCATTCTAAATTTTAGTATTGCACCCTCTTTTTCATCTACATCAAGTGCAACCAATTCAATTACTTTTCAATTTAAGCTGCTAAGTGAATTTGTTGATGCCGATAATTTCATCATTTCAATTCCTTATGAAAATATGAGATGCCAGCAAATGTATATATGTTGCTGATATCAGTAGTTGATGATGGACAACTAAGAGGCGTGAACTTCTCATCATGGCCATCCAACTGATAAAGGAAGCTCTAAGATTGTTTTCTTTGAGCTAGTGCAAGTAAGATTGGACTTCAACTAGAATTGAGAATTCTGGACAAGATGATTCTTACCAGCAATTGTAGTTCTGAAAGTCGAGACTTTACTAGCAACAGTTCAGAATTCTCGCGTCCAAGGAAACTGCCTTTGATGACACTTGAGCAAACTCTCGCCAACAATTCCATGGATGTTCTTGCAAATCTCCGGCAACGAACACAACCACTGCATATCCAGCCTCTACTTCATCACGAAATACCAAACAATATTCATCATAATCCTAATACCTGAAGAGCATGATCTAATTGCGAACCATTCGTTGTTGCGTTATCCAGAACACATCATATTCGTGATAGGAGAATACATTCAGTGCTCCATTCAGCTAATTCACAAATGAGGAAGCAACCACCACCTGAGAATGTTAGTTCTCTTGATTTAACGTGATTTTTTTATGTTTAGCAAGGATGGGTAATCTCCCAATTCGAGTTTGCAGGGAAGGAGATGTTGAATACATTAGAAATCAAACAGAAACGTTGAATGCTCCACCAGTCGTGCACGTCGAATCCTCGACAGATTGCCTGAAACGCAAGATCTTCATTTTTGAACTGTTTACGACTTTGATTCCGATACAAGAACTGGACTCCAGTGGGAATGGGATTTTCAGGCTGCCTGGGCAACTTGGCGATGGTGTACATAATTGATTTTGGATGAATACCCATCTTGGAATTAAACAGGGTTGAAGAGATGATTTAGAATCACCTGGCTATGTGTTTTTGTACTTCTTGGGAAAAAGTTTTTCATAGCAAGGAACGGAACAACAACAACAAAAAAAAAATTATTACATGAAGTCCTTGACTGATGGTCAATATTTGTGGCAGCTAATAAATCATGACTCTCCTGTTCCCATCTATGATTCAATCTCTGATTTGCTTCAATGTTGTCGTCTTGTTTCATACATAGCAACTTGTACTACATCCAGGTACTTAATCCAAGGCATAAATAAAAATCAACAATGTCATCAAAGTTTTCAAATGTCATGAGCATTCAATCCAAGGCACCAGCTGCAATCTGCACAACAGTTTACACTGTCAACAAAAAGATCCAATGCACCAGCTGCAATCTACATCTTGAAGAATTCGTGCAATCTACAGAAGGCGAGAACGAACAAATGATCCGTTCGTAACAACGACGCCATACAATGCACCAGCAACTTGCTTTCGCAGCAAGCTAAGTATCAATTATTAACAAGCTTTCATACATATAGCATAGTATGAAATAACATTTCTAAATCAAGACTGTTTAGTTAATTGCATACTTATTGTGTTTAAAACCAATTAATTAGCTTCCTTCATTTTCAGGTTAATATTGTTTGCCTAGATAATACTATGTCTTCACTTTCTTTGTATCATAATACGTAAAATATGACTCTAAAGTTCTATCTGTAGCTTAAAGTATTACAGTAATTTTGAATGTGTGCGTTAAAACCTTGATTGAATACTAAGAAAGCAATAACTTGCCTTTTAATATGCGTGAATATCCCAATTTAACCAAGAGCATGTTGAGCAATAAAAATGGATTTGTGTTTAATTTATGTCTATATAGCATACAAAAAAAAAATATATATATATATAATAATAATTTTTATTATAGCAATATTACATTAAAGTAAATTTTTATAAATAGATAATTATTATCACATCATGAACATATGGGTAAGGATATCCGCTGATTTACAAGCATTATTAAAAAGATAAATTTACCCTATCTTTCGATTATAATGCTTATAATATTAAAAATAATTCTTAACTGTCATCATTAAATGACTCAATCATGATATACCTTAATTATTTAAGAAGCATGGGTTAATTTAATTCATAAATAGAATTCTATATAATGAATTAGAGGATAAAAATTTCTTAATTGGCATCCATTTATCATATTTTACTCGATTATTACAAACTGTCATGCATTATGAATTGATCAAATGTTTTCAATAGCATCTGAATACATGTGATATCATCCCATAATCATCTATGATAGAAATCTATTGATTTAATATGACGTATTCTTAATTTGCACAAATTCCAGTTTATTTGATTATGTTTAACAATGGTATGCAACAAAAAGCACTCATTTAATGTTATGAAATGTTTAAGACATTTTTATGAAGTGTGAAGATACCTATGAAGGACACTTCAGAGATGCGGCAACCATGCAATAATGATGCACTGGGGGGCATGTTATAAAGAAATCAAATTTTTAGCTGTGAAATGAGCTAAATACTGCAAGCCAATTAGGTATTTCATTTTAATAATTTATTAACGCTAAATAGATATAATATTTTTCGCCACTTTGTGTTATATGCCTTGTACTTCTTAACATAAGACAACAATTGATAGATACTTCATGTAAGCCATGAATTACTAGTGCTTTCACTACTTCAAGCGTATCATGGAAACTTTCATGGAAAACTTGACTCAAAATGAGTCTTCGAGAAATGATACTTCAAATGGCTTATACTTCACGAAGAATATTCAATAAACACTTCAATTTATTCCGAACTTCTTATATTTCTTCGAAGGGCGATACTTCATGTACTTCGTATGAGTTATGATATGAATTTTCATTCGATATCTCTTATACTTCTTGCGGCAATCTAAACGCTCCTACACGAATTATCATTCAAAAGTGGGTATCTCTTTCAACTTATCATTAAATATTTCCGGAAGGCGAGTACTTCTATATTCGAATACTTCTGATCTCTTATATAACGATTACTTCAGAATAAAATGATATTTCATCTTGATATTCCTCATGTCTTATTTAAAATACATCTCATATTTTCTTTCTATATATGCTTCTCATGTATATAGAAGAATATGGGATGTATCTTAAATAAGAAATGAGAATTATCTGGATGATTCTCAAGTATATATCTCATATACATTTCAGGTATATTTCTTACCGATATTTCTCCATTCAGGAGACAATCTCTTCAGAGACAATAAATTTATGGACCACACACTAGTTTCTCCATGCCAGAGGAAATTAGGCGTGTATTCCTAATGAGCTCAGTGGCTAGAGACAAATCTATGGGCCACACATTAATTTACTCCATGCCCGAGATAAATTAAGCGTGTGTCCTGATGAACTCCGTGGCTGGAGACAAGTTAAGACTATTGGGTTCATCCCCAAAGGGGGAACCAATGTAAGAGTCTTGATATAAAATTCAAAATTTATACACACATTTGGGACACCTTGTAGCTTACTCCTGGCCCGGGTATGACTCGTACGTGTGTTGCCTTATGTCATAACTCCGTAAAAGGAGGTGTGCTCTCTGGCACAAAATTCCATAATATCAACCCAGGGTTCAAATGAACCTTGCGGTGAAAAACTAACGATCATAATATATATAAAATATTTTATTTTGCAGGGATAAAAATACAACATAAAATGAAAATGCACAAGCAACATCAACCACCACATTATGATTCGGACGAAACGAGAAGTCGTTTTCTTAAGAGTTTTTCTTCAAACAACTCTCAAGAAAAGGGGGCAAGTTGTTAGTACCAAAATGATGTTTCCCACCCAAGAATTCTTGGATCGAAGCCCAACATAGAGCGAAGCAACTTGGACCGAAGTGACGTCATCACGTCCCGAAGCGACGTCATCATCCTGACCGTTCTAGCTTGGTCCGATCTATCTTATCCCGATCATCCATGCTCGATCATCCATGCACGATCATCCATGCACGATCATTCGTGCCCGATCATTCGTGCCCGATCATCCATGTCCGATCATCCATGCCCGATCATTCGTGCCCGATCATCCATGTCCGTTCATCCTTGACCGTTATACTTTGCCCGTAGCTTGTCCTGAAGCCTTTGCCCGCACCAACTTTAGCCCGCACCAAAATTATATAGAGGTCATTTTGAAGATAAGATCAATAGGGACGCGTGGCGGATCCCGTTGACACATGGCGAAATATGGTGAATCTTCTTCAACACATGGTGAGCTTAGAAGAATCTCCATCGACATGTGGAAGATTTTGATGACATGTGGCGAAGGATATTTTAGTAATTATCATCATTTATGTACCCAATAAATACAAAATTAATGTGTGAGGAGATGGGGAATTTTGGACCGATGGATGGTTTCTTCTTCTTCATTTTCAACTGTAACCCAGAGATTAATAAAAACCCCAAATTTTATTACCCGTGGATTTAGGCTATTCACAGCCGAACCACGTTAAATCTCTTGTGTTGATGTCAATTTTGTCTATCTTAGACTATGATCTTTGGTTGTTTTTGCTGACGAGAATTTTGGCATAAACAATGAGCAAAACTCGATCCTAAGTCTCGTGAGCGAGACTTGATGTGATTTTATATAGTGGTAAAAAGAGGTTCGATTCTCGAACTTGTGAAGGTAATGATTTTAGAAAATATTAAACTTAATCTAAGCTAATAAAAATCAGGAAATTAAACTAGAGAATATTTTTAGAAAATATGGAGAAAACTAGGAATCAAGATTCAGTTATTTCTAACAATTCATGTGATTAATCATGTAATTCTTTTTAACAATTTAATTCAAGTTTGCCAAAAATATGTTTCCTAAAAGAATAATTGTAAATCCTAAGCATGGGACATCAAGAGTAATTAACTAAGCATGACCCATCAAAAGAGAACACAACTATTTAATAAAAACCATTTTTTTCTAATTTAAATCCATGCAAATAATAATAAAAGAATTATAAATAATTATTAGAAAATAATTAAATCACATAAAATTGAGAAAAATACCTTATCCATCATCCCAGTAAATAAACTTACCCCATGGTGAAGAAAACTTGCTCAAAAGTTGATTTCATTGCTCAAAATATTGATTACAAGGTTTAAGAATAGTGCAACAGCTGAACACATACGTATATAAGTGTCACAGAACAGGGTTCAGCTGTTACAAAGAGCTTTAAGCAACAGAACGTTCAAAACTTAACGCAACAGGAGCAGAGCTGCAACAGTGGAACAGCAACACTTATAATTGTTACTGAGTCGTCTTCTTCGGTGATGGTGGATGAAGAACACGCCGGCCGGAGCACCAGCAGGTCACCGGCGGCGCCGGAACTTCACCGGATTTTCTCTGAATTGCTCTCTAGGCTTCTCCCCTCCTTTCTGAAGCTTGTAAACTCTTTATATAGTACTTAGGAACTCTCTGGAACATCCCAATCCCAGTATAATTCGGTTAATCACCGTGTAAATCCTGTTTCTATCCAAACAGGAACAACAACTCTTTTCCGGCCAAATACATGATTCTATGGCCCAAATTACTCGGCTCTGATGCTTCTAATAGGTTATACGGACCTTTAATTAACTTGGGTAGCTATCAATTTGGCTGAAATCCCATGAATTTTGCGATTTGATTTGAGCCAGAGAAGTTTCTGTTTGCGATGAAGCTTTGACCTGGTCAACTGGGTTTGACTCGGTCAACTGGCTTTGACCGAGTTGACTGGGCTGAGTTGACCCGCTGAGTTGGTCCCAATCCAAAGTGTGGGTGCCTTGATCCATTTTCCCGGGTGCTTTGAGCACTTTTTGAGCCAATTTTTCCACAAATCTTTATTCTTCTAATGTACCTACAAAAGCATAAAAACACGTAATAGACACA